>WTXI01000052.1:0-221604 GCA_022376515.1 Lactifluus volemus
TGACACAGAATCATCCGTGATTAGGGGATTGCCACCCAATTCGAGGGTAGTGAGTGTGCGACGCAACGCAACAAGATGGAAGACCCTGAAAGAATTGACAGCAAGATAGGATGATTAAGGAGTGATACATACCCCACATTGCAAATGTCTGTGTTGTTGAGATTCAGAGACGAGAGATTCGGCAATTGTTGTATATATAAAAGGTCATCGTCTTGCAAAGGAATATTTTCGAGCAGGAGGGTGGACAGTGATCTGAAAAAAAATGGCGTTCGGAACACTGGGAGATAGTAAGAGGTTGTTCGGTACAACGCAGTGCTTTTCCACCGTACCTCGTAGGGCTTCAACCATGAAATAACGGTTGAAGCCATACTTGGTTGAGAAACATTTCCGAAGATCAAGTATTCTGACAGAGGTTGGAGCAAATATTCCGAGCCAGCGGGCGTTGAGTAGTCCTGTGGATGTACAGCAGGAGACGATTCGGTTGGTTGATCGGCCTACCATCTTTTGCTAGCTCATCTACCCAAGTCTGCATGGAGTCAGATTGGGGTTCCTTGACCTCATCTTTGAGCCCTTCAGGAGAAAGCCCCATGTTGGGTGAGCCCAATAATTGAGAAGACGGCTGAGAAGTGGCTGAATGACAAGCAGTCACGACGGGGCTTTCTGGAAGGAAAGGGTATCAGTGCTAGAGAAGAGTCCACTGACCATGACATCACTTCTCCGCAAAGGGAAGTGACGTGTGATGCGATCCCAACACTTCCTATGTGGTTCTCTTGAGAGCAGCACATGGAGAAAAATCGATGCAACCGCCTGGGTAAATACATAGCAGAGGCACGAACCTCGAACAATAGGGTCATCAATGCTGTTCAAAGGAGAGACATGTCCAATGATATCTGGATTGTTCAACTGAGATAGAGAATGCGAACAGCTAAGACGAGCGAGGTTTTCTAGATCAGTGAATGGTTCTACTTTTTCAATTTCATACGAAGACAGGTTGATGCCCAGAGACGAGCGCATACGTTTCGGAGAGCCGCAGAGGTCGCTAAAAGAGGTCGACTGTGATGAAATGCATGCATACTTGCGCTTTCCTAAGCTCATACCAAGAGCAGTAGAATAGAAATGGGCGTCTCCGTTATGATTTAGAAAGGACGGTGAACGCTTAACAGGAACCTTAGGGACTCGCATCGACAAAGATGGGTGTGACCGAGTTGCTAGAGTTGGTGAAAAAGATGCAAAAGTATCATCCGATGGATTCATTTCAGCATCAAGAAAAAGTTCATGTGGGAGAGGAAGAGCACGACTCTGAAGTTGCGAAGAGGGAGCAGCGATCTCAAGAGCGGGGAAAACCAGCCTGGCCAAGAAGGACAAGAGGTACTGGTCACAAGACGTAGGCGGGTCCATAAATGTGCCACGGATCTTGTTGAGGAATGAGGATGCAGTCTCTGTGCATGAGTAGAAAGGGCTCCCAAAGTCAAGAAGCGGTCTTTGGGACATGGCATGCGCCTTTGTGCCTCACTGAAGGCTGCCAGGTGAATCAAAGTTTGGTCAAACTCCGTTTCATGTGCCGACAATTTCTCCGGACAACCCGGACCGTCGCTAGGAGTCAGGTGCAACAACACGGTACCGTGACACGGTCAGTGTGCTGAGATGACCAGACTCCCGAAGCTCGTGGCCTTTGATTTGGAGTGCGCCCTTAACCATTTATTTTTTTACCCAAGTTTGAGCCTTTACTTACCACTTGTATGTATAGCTATACCCTCTGGCCGTTGTGGGTCGATACCCACGTTGCTTGTACGTACTGCTGGCGATGTGTTTGTACACCTTAATGACTTTTTCTTTCGTGGCTGTAGCACCACTAGAGCGCGACGGCGATAAATTGAATGAGGTTCATGACAGGTACGTTACCCTGGGTTTTTCGGAACAAAGATTCACCCTGTCGGTAAGATTTGGAGAAAAGGTTTCGCTCTACCATGACGTCCCACAGGTTTTGCATCGTCTACGGACGGCAAATGTTGTAATCGCTGCGTGTTCCCGAACGACTGCAACTGCTCTGTGAGTAAAATGTATTATCTAACATCTGTTCTGTTGAACATATTCTTCAAGTGCTCGCCAAGCGCTCGCACTATTGCTCATGCCTCCGATGGCAGAGGATCCTGGATCGCAAGTCATGCCTGCTATTAAGTTTTTCGATCAACTAGAGATATACCCTGGTGCGTCGACAATACGGAAAAAGTTCATCCCCCAGTGCCGCGTGCTGATCCGTTGGTTCACTTCGACTAGGCTCTAAGATAGCACACTTCAAGCAACTACACAAGAAGACAGGGATTCCGTATTCTGAAATGGTATGCTTACCGCTTATCTACTCTTTTTCGTTTTGGTGCTACCTATTCTTCAGCTATTTTTCGACGACGAGCGGAGAAATAAAGAGGTTGAATCACTGGGTATGTAATCGTTTCGCATGCAACCGCCTCAGGCTGTATACGTGCCTGATAATTCAATAAGGAGTCACCTTCCAATTGGTTCTCGACGGACTCGACAATGCTTGTTTCGAGCAGGGATTGAAAATCTGGAGGGAAAGGCACCCAGAAGAGCCTAAGGGAGAGCCTAAGGAGGCGAATCCCCAGGCCGAGGAGACGACGCAAACAGCCCAAGCGTAGCAGGAGCGAGCGTCCGACTGACATACGTTGTCAGTATAACACATGCTATACATCTGGTACAATTGTTGTGGTGGGGATAGTAAGGGTAGAAGAAGCGGTCACTTTTTCAACCATGTCGAGTCAGGGCGCGGCGCCTGGATTTCAAATTGCGCCGGCTTCTAGTACCAGAGCGGCGTTGACCACTGGGCAGCGCGAACCAGCAGCAGGTACGGAGAAATACCGGATACCGGCTTTTGAAGAGCAATGTCCTTACTAGTTTAGGGACGCTGGGAGGTCCGAGTCCGAAAAGCGGAATGCTGGTCCCATGCTTGATTTGGTGTCCATTTCTTGCAGATGAACGGTCTTTCCTAAGCACATATCGGTAGCAGCAAGGTTCCATTGGAATTCTAAGGCTCTATAGGCCACAGCTTTATTCACCAGGATGAAGTGTCAATTGCTGGCATAAAGCCCACAGTTAAGTCACCCTAGCAAACATACCCTAAGTTGTGCAACGCCTTCAAATGGTGTGAACATCTAATTCATATATACTTCATGCATGTTAGAGCGAGCCAAACGTGAGCAGTCCCTTGACATTTGCGACCGACATCGACATCCTTCAGTACATGCGAAATTAAGACAATGCATTTCGATGCCATGTATCCCAAAATCGACACACAACCTCCTCCCGTATCGGGTATTTTATTATTATTAATAAGATGAATTCTCGCACAGTTTGGCTCACGGTTTCATGTTTGATGCTTCGTGCCTAAGAAATGAAGACTTCATTTACCTAGGCATGAAATGCCATGAATCAAATGAGGAAGAACCTGGTAACCCATTCTCGGATTTTGATTTTTGCCATAGTTCCACATGCAATCGAAACTGAGAGTATATTATCGTGAAGCACGGCGTGCCATCGCAAGTTAGAAACGACTATTTCCTCAACCGACGTACCTCCGCTCCTGACAGTTTTCTCCGGCCAATTCGATTACAACGGACTGGACTATCAATGGTCACTGGGATAAGATAACACAGGTCTTGGTCAAGTTCTGTGAATCGTATTAATGGTATCATAGATAGGCGTATTGCGCGCTTGCCGATGCCGGTTATGCACCGGAGCTGTTCATCTGTCAAGGGATTAAGGGAAGGATGATGATGGTCTTTATGAAGTCGGTCGACTACTAGTCGACCACAAGAAACGATGAGGGGCATCTTTCTACTATAAAGGCTACTTACCCGCAATCATTTTGGGCGAGACGAAGTCGGCAAGTGAGTCGGCTACATGACAAAGCGGCAAAGTATGCGCACGCGCTGATTGATTTTGAATAGGTTGGAAGTTCAAACGTTCAAGAACCCAGCATTGTCCATATGGATTCGAACCTTTCCTTCCGAAATTGTCACGCGGGCGGTATAATATGGAAAGACTTTCGGGCTTTCCCCCACAGGAGTCATTTTTTGAGAACCGATTTTGCGAAGTCCGGATAGACCCTCGTTTCACAGGTAAAAGTATTTCCCAGATTCACCTACTGTAACTTATCAAGATTGGATGGAGTGCTGAGGTCCTGTCAATTTCTAGGGGTTCCCCATCATTTATGGCATCTTACAGCTTTCGAATCAAGGTGGGTTATGTATGGAAAGTGATGTACCAATGCCGCAGATGGACGGACTGGGCGTTCGCTCGGGAGGTGCAAAGCGAACGCATTTGGTAACGGAACGAGTGACAGGTGGGGAAATGGATAGTTCTATGAGGTGCACCGTGATTGCGCCATCTGAGATATAAAAGTAAATGAACAGTCCGAGGCGGAGTGCTTTAATGAATGTAAAGAGTGTCAAGAAACGAAGGGTGGCACATGGCACATGGAAAGCAGCCGAAAGCGTACTGTGGAGGCAGGACATCGTAGAATGGTGAGGTGGAGCACATGATGGATAGTAAGCGTCGTTTGCCGGCGCGTCAACGCGTCAACAGTAACAAATAGCGTATTCGCCTTTCTCCGCTTTTCAGTCTCATCCCTGAACGTCCTGAACAACCACCTTTTTAAAAATTGACACTGGCTTTGTGACGTGCAAGTCGCGCTTGACATGGATGGTGGAGGGACGATGTGGTGGCGGTGCTTTTGCTGTGTGCACCCTGAGTCGCTCTGGGTACGACGACATAGAACTATGGGCGAGGAGACAAAAGCAGAAGAAGCACATTGAGCTGTAGGCGTAAGGATAACGATAGGAAGGTTCGATTCCACTGGGCAAGGGCAGCGAAAATGCTGGCGGCTTGAGATGGTCGGACGCATGGTAACAGCGGGTAAATACTGGCAGCCACATGGTGCGACTCTCCATAACGCGCATGGACGTGCTCGCCACTCATCGGACCGTCATCCGAGCTAGCTGCTGAAATGACTCGGAAATTAACAACACGAGTCTGTCACTTTGGAAGATGCTTATTACTGTATTCAAAGGTGAGCTGATCCGCTGGCGAACACCAGCGTGAAGTTCAGCTTTATTCTTACAGCAGGTTGCCAAACATGCACCACATAAGGTTTACGGCTCCTCCAAAGAGGTGCTCTCATAGCGCCCTATTTTGTTTTTCAAAAATAACAAACATATAAAGGTCCCATGTCAACTTATTCATTGAAGCGCAGAGACCTCATTCTCTATGACCCGTTCCGAGTCTCGATGACCTCGTATATTATACGCGTCAGTGTCCTCGTATTCCTTGCGGCCGTGTTAGCGTATAGCGCTCCCGCTGTGCCAGCCAGCGAGACAGTTCCGCCGTCTAGCGATGACCCAAACAATCCAGTATATTCACCAGACTCGTCTGGTCCCGCACAGCCAATACGAGGTAACCTCGGTGCCACAATCCTCGGGCCACAGAATATCCCACTTCAGCAACAGAACCTAGACGCCCTTGCACCCCCTACCACGGACCACGGGACCGTGTACGTTCTTCACCACGTGGCTCGTATATTGTGGAGGGAGACCTGGTTCCTGACACGCGTTTATTAGGCCTAATGCAAAGTGGTCTTATGCTCTGAGCAGCAATACGCTCTATCCCGGTGGCTGGGTCAGGCAACAAAACGGTGAGACGCCCTTCGAGTGCAGACGGGCGGATGAGATCTGACTCTGGCACTAAAGTCGATACAATGCCAATCGCCACATGTACGATCCTTTCTATCATTTTAACTCGAATGCTGACCCATTGTTATTCACAGCAATAGCCGGCGTAAATATGCGTCTCAAGGCTGGCGCTGTTCGGTGTGTAACACGAGCGATGTACGACCTCTCCCTGAGAAATTGCTCTGGATTCATATAGTGAACTTCATTGGCATAAGACCGCTGAGGTACGTATAAAAGCTGGATATATATGCGCTTTTGAGTCTTAATTGGCTATCGTTGCAGTGGGCTTACGTCATAAGTGTAAGTCCATTTGTCGTGCATGAGATGGCGGCGTAATAGCATTGGATAGGGATCCGTGCGAATAACATCTGTCGATCAAAATGGTCGCAACTATGTGTCTATCGTCGTAAGTTATCGTGCCTCACCGACTACCCATTCTCGTCACGATTTATCTTAGAACGCCGGCGACTTGTGGTACTTCCCCCCTGGTATACCGCACTCACTGCAAGCCACGGCGGACACACCGGAAGGCTCAGAGTTTTTGCTAGTTAGTCAGATGATTGATCATTACCTGTCCAGTTTGAGCCTCATGCTTCTTCCACATCCAGGTGTTTCCAGATGGCAGCTTTAGCGACACTTTCACGTTCCAAGTTAAGCGTTTCCCGCTTCTCATGACATGTGTTTACGATGAGGCACTGCGTCTTGCAGGTGTCAGATTGGCTGGCCCATGTCCCAAAGGAGGTAATTGCGAAGAACTTTCAGCAGAATATCACCGCTTTCGACCACATTCCCTCGGGGCAATTGTACATCTTTCCTTCGCGTATGTGGCCAAACGCCGATATCACCGCCTTTCTGATCGTATGACTCTTCTCTGGATCCTGTTAAGAACCACCAAATGGTGATACGGCACCACCGGATCCCCAGGGACAAGTTCCAGATCCCTTCTCTTTCCCGCTATCGAATGTAGATGCAACAAATCTCGACGGAGGTACCGTTAAGATCGCCGATTCCACAGTTTTCCATATCTCGACGGCGGTGGCAGTGGCGGATGTCACTGTTGTGCCAGGTGGTCTCAGAGAACTGCACGTGCGTGTTGTGTTGTCCTGGTTAGTACTTATCTTAACGCTTCTGCGCACTGGCAGTGGCACCCAACTCAAGACGAATGGCTATATGTACTGTAAATTCACCCCTTACAAGCTGTCAAAATTTTTGTATTGAGTACAGGGATTCAGGGAAGGCAATGCCCGCATGACGATTTTCGCTTCGTCCTCCAATGCCCGCACTTTCGACTACCAAGGTGGAGACATCGGTTTTGTGCCCGCTTCCTTTGGTCCGTCACCCAGTCATCTTTCAGCTGTAGTTTTGAGACACGACACTTACGTGTGCGATGGATGTAGGCCATTACATCGAGAATATCGGCAACACAACCCTTCATTATCTCGAAATTTTCAATGCGGGTGAGTTAGTCAGATGCGTTACTGGTTGGAGACTATTACTGAGACGGATGATATAGACCGCTTCCAGGACATAAGTCTCACCCAGGTAAAAGTGACCGATTGATTCAGCCCATGTCACCCTGCTTATCATAAATTCAGTGGCTGGCACTTACACCTCCTGAGCTTGTGGAAGCAAATCTTGGTTTCTCAGCTGATGTGATCGCTAATTTGAGCAAGACCAAGCAGTTGGTTGTAGGACCATCTCAATATTGAAGTTGAGGGCATTGAACTCAAAGCCGCATTACCAGCTAGATCGCAGTGAGATCGAACTACTTTGGACTGAACTTTTTTAGAACACTATAGTGCATAGGGCATGTCGCTTTTGCGCGCATAGTATGTACCTTGTTATCAATAATTAGGACTTTGGGAACGAAGTCACGAACACGGATGCGATGCAGGATGGTCCAAATCATGATCGCAGTAAGATATCTGAAGCACATCTATTCAGGCTTGGTCACGGTGTTAAAAAATGCAAACGGGATCCCAATTCTATTTCAAACCTTCAAATGAGAATGCCAGCGATATGAAAAGGAGGTACGTACCTCACCTACCCACCTGTACTCCGGGTCGTCCACTCACTGGAAAACTGCGCTTCTCACGTATCAAGGGTCGTACATGAGGAGGTGTGCGTGGAGCGTTAGAAGTGGTACGAAAAATTTTCACGCAGGCTTTGCAGTAGAAAATCCAACCTTTGCTCTGTTCAGAGTTATGCAGAGCTCATAATCAAAAGACGTCATTTCCATAGTCTCCGAATAGCCGAGTGACTTAAGGTGCGCTCACACGAGGGACTTGCCAGTGCCAGCTGGCAGTGGGCCTGACCTCGGCGCTCCGTGATCAATTTCATATTTCTGACGGCGTCTAAGTTTCGTTTGCCCACCCGCCCTCTCGACATGCTCTCAGGCCTCGAGCTGGGTCCTCAGGCTGTCTTTCCATTTCAACGTCGTGATACTCATCCTCCACTTGCCTCAAAATGAACTGGACCACATCAACGGCAACCTCTTCATCTAACTTTCGCCTCATCATCGATTCCGCCTTAGACGAGTACACCAAGCAGACAGGGATAGACCTCACTCAGAACTTGAATCCGTTCGCTCATAAAATCCAACACTCCGATTCCCCAGAAGTTGTTCTGGAATTATTCCAGGAGCGAGCAAACGAGTTTAAAGAATATCGTGATAGAAATCGGAAGCTGATAAATGCCCTCAAGCCGGCCGTGCAGCTCCTTCATACATTCTCTAATATCCTTGGTGAGGTGATTACCCCCGTGAGTACCACCCCCATTGTTGTCCATCCAACTGTTCTGATAACCGCTTCCCTAGGCCCCATTTCCTCCAGCAAAGGCAATTTTCGTCGGAATTGATGTTCTCCTTTCAGTACATGCCCCCATTATTATACTCTACGGATAATCCTGACGTGAGTAACTTATACTAGGCTGCAAATGGTGTCAGTGCGAGCTATGATGCCCTCGAAGAACTTTTCGAATGCGTCCAGAATTTTCTCGAGCGACTACATGTATATACCGAAATCTCCCCCACCGCCGCAATGAAACACATACTCGTCAAGCTTATGGCTGAGTTGCTCTCGGTGCTTTCCTTGGCAACAAAGCAAATCAAGCAGGGGCGTTTCAGTAAGTGTTTTCTTACCTATACTTTACGTATGGTTGATTATGTGCAGAGAAATTCGCAAAGAAGCTATTAGGAGAGAGTGAGGTCGAAGCTGTGCTGCAGAGACTCGACCGTCTTACCCATGAGGAGGCTCGCATGACCATTGCTCAGACTTTCCAAGTCGTGCATGGCCTTATGAGTAATATAAGAGTAGTCATGGGCGGTGCGTAACACTTCTTCAAGTTGGTTGGTAACAAAACCTTTGATTGAAATATTGTGCTGGTAGATGGCAGGGCATCGATCAGTGACATCCGAAAGGCTCTTAGTATGTTCCGTGGGTATCTGTGAATCCATATAGACCTGACTGAGTGCCTATCTAGTCGATATGCAAGAGACAACCAGCAAGATAAACAAGATGGAACGTTCGTCATCGCCGAGTTCTTCTAGTTTGGTCTTCGAGGCTGACACCACATTGAAGGTGACCAGTTACAAAAGGACGTCAGAAGCTGGCTCTCTCCTCCAAATCCTTCGATAAATCACAACATTGCCTGTGAAGTTCACCAGACTGGGACTGCAGCGTGGTTTTTGGAGGGGAGTATTTTCTCCGAGTGGAAAGAAAAGGGATCCTTGTTATGGATACATGGAAAACGTATAGATCTCTCATCTTTGGCGTGTTCAAAGTCCTGACTCTCTTGTTGTCTCGTAGCCGGGTCCGGAAAAAGCATACTCCTGTACGTCTTGAAGAATCGTTTCATCCACGATCACTGAGGCGTCAGCTAGCTCTGCAATTATCGAAGACGTCTCAAGTTTACGCGCGGCCGGGTTAGCCTCCATGGCATATTATTATTTTGATTTCAGAGACCCCAAGAAGCAGAACTGCCATGGCCTACTTTCTTCGCTCCTTATACAACTCTCTGCCAAGTCAAATCCATGTTATGACGTACTCTCCCGGGTGTATGCGGCACATGATAGTGGCGTGCTAAATCCTGCCGACAAGACTCTCACACAAACTTTACGGGACATGCTGGAACTTCCTGGACAGGGGCCGGTTTACATCATCATAGATGCGTTGGATGAATGCCCAAATAATGCTGGGATGCCAACGCCCCGCGAAAAGGTGCTCAGACTCATCAAGGAGCTCGTCAATCTGGAACTTCCGAATGTCCACATTTGTGTTACGAGCCGTCCTGAATTTGATATCCATGCTGTTCTCGAGCCTTTGACAAGTTTTCGGGTGTCCCTTCACGACCAAAGCGGACAAAACAGGACATCTTGGATTACGTAACCGAGGTCGTTCACACGGACCTCACCATGGGGAGCTGGAGAGAGCAGGATAAGCAACTCGTCATTACGACCCTTTCAGAAAAAGCGGATGGGATGTAAGTCACTATATTAATCACCCCTCACTTCAGGTTATTGAATTATGCAGGTTTCGATGGGTGTATTGTCAGTTGGAGTGCCTCCGTCGCACCCTTCCTGCAAGTATCCAGGTTGCTCTCGACGAGTTGCCCAAGACTTTGGATGAAACATACAAATATGCATTACGTTCGATTGACGAAGAGAAACGTGAATATGCCCAACGCCTCTTCCAATGCCTCACCATATCGATTCGTCCCTGCACGTTGTGGACTTGCTGAAGTTCTCGCAATACGATTTGAACCCGACGTGCTTCCAAATCATGACGTAGGCTGGCGCCTAAGTGATGCAGAGGAAGCCGTTCTCTCGGTTTGTTCGAGTTTGATATCGGTGGTCGATGTGGGGGCTCCAAAGTCGTCCAGTTCTCCCACTTTTCGGTCAAGGAATTCTTGACCTCAGATCACCTTGCCACGTTAGGGATGACCTTTCCGTTATCACTTCTTCCCGGTCCGCAATACTATTCTGCCAAGGTATGCTGAGTATCCTCCTCAAGCTTGACGACCGCATCGACAAAACGATAGCCAGACTTTGCCATTGGCACGCTATGCCGCTCGGCATTGGTCGATCACGCCCAATTTGGTCATGTATCACAAGATATAATGAAGGACCTCTTCGACCCGGACAAACCTCATTTTTCTGCCTGGGTTGGGTTTTCAATACAGATCGTCCTTGGAACAACACATGCGACGATGCATCCGACACGTCCAGAAGCGGTCCACTATACTACGCGGCATTGTATGGATTCCATGACCTGGCCGAGCACCTTGTCCTTGCCCATCCATCTCAAGTAAATGCGAGGGGTGGATATCACACCTCTCCACTGCGGGCTGCACTATTCACAAAAATATGGAGATCGCGAAGTTGCTGCTACAACATGGTGCGGAAGTGGATGTCCGAGATGACCAAGGCCAGACTTTTTTGCCCTTGGCATTACGACTCGGGAGGAATGCCGATCTCGTACGGTTACTCCTGGAGAATAATGCTGATGTCAACGCACCGACCAGGAGGGTCGCACTCCACTTCATTTGGCACAATGACGGGACAACTGGAAATCTCCAATATGTTGCTCCAGCGCAGCGCCATTGTGGACTGTCCGGGCGTAAAAGGCTGGACTCCGCTGCACTATGTGGCACGATACGGATATGCAGATATCATGATGCTGTTGCTAGACCGCGACGTGGACGTGAACGTACAAACAGAAGATGGTCAGACCCCGCTACATGTTGCGTCTTACGATGGACACTCCGAGATCATAAAGACGCTCGTCCAACGTGGTGCAGCTGTCAATACCGGGACCACGATGACGATACCTCCTTGCATCACGCCGCGTGGAATGGGCATCTCGATATCGCACAGTTCTTGATCGACAACGGTACAAAATCGATGTTCGGAATGGGAACGGGGAGACCGCATTGTTCCTAGCATCTGGAAACGGGAAACTGGGCGTTGTGCGCTCTTGATCGATCAAGGCGCAGACTTGAATTCTCGGTCAATGAGAAATTGGGTCCCGCTACACTCTGCGGCACGATACGGCCATCTTGATGTCGTACAGCTTTTGCTAGACCATGGCGCGGATCCAAACGTACAGAAGGACGACCTTTCGACCCCGTTGCATCTTGCATCGGCCAACGGACACATTAAAGTGTCACAGATGCTTGTTGATGGGGGGCAAGTGTTGATTCTCGTAACAACTTGCAAGACACACCACTTATACAGGCAGCCGGAAACGGGAAAATCAATTTGGTACACTTCCTACTCAAGTCAGGAGCGAACGTGCACGCCAGGAATAGAAACGGCTGGACCGCGTTACATTGTACGGCATCGTGGGGCGGTCATCTTAAGATCGTCAAGTTGCTGCTCAGCCGGGGTGCAGATATCGATCGCGAAATCAAGCGGATAAGACTGCAGCAGACTTGGCATCGGACCTTAACCAAACTAGGATTGCAAGTTTCCTGGCCGAGTACAAGGGAGACGAAAATGTTCGGAACAAGATATGCTCAACTACATTGATGTAATACTACAGGACGCTGATGATGATGAGGACTACGGAAAAACCTGAATCTGCTGATGAAGGAGGGGAGGTACGGAATAATTCTCACTTTGTAAACCACTTTTTCGCCTTTTCGTTCGCTTTGTTTCACATATTCTCTCCCCGTCTCGCTCTATCCATTCTCAGTCGTTGTCGGCCGCCGAGGAAGTATCAGATGTATGTCAGACCCTGAGGTGCAGATTACTTGACGCCCTACTCCGAGTAGAGGCCAAAACACGCTCAAAGTCACGTGGCAGTAAGTTAATGATGCATGAGAAGGTATTTCCTTCTCCGGCCGCGTCGATCACTAAAGTTAATCGACGCTGACGACCGCCGGGCGTTGAAATACTCTACGTACCAATACAGACGACACAGGACATGGGTTTGAGCACAGAAAAAACATACAGTGTTGGCTTTCTCTATGGCGGCACCGTTATTGTTTGTCAGCAAATAGTAATGTGTCCGACAACCGACAGAACAATGGCCCCGCTACTGCTGTCGCGTCAACCACAGTCACAATCTCTTTGCTCTTGGCAGACCACTCTCCGTACATGGACACATGCCATCAAGACCGCCACAAGTCCATGTGGCCTCCAAATGGCGTTCGAGATTATTTATAAATAGCCCCATCTCTCTCGCATTTCCCGCCTGCCACCCGACTGCGATCTCTACAGAGGCAACACTACCTTTCGACTTCGCCCGTATTGTTTCCCTTCAACAGGACTTAAAACCTCTCTCTCTCTTACTCTCACACTATAAATTCCAAAATGCAGGTTAATGCCACTAGTTCGTTTGGAGTTTCACGTCGATCCTCGTGACCTTATTGTGGTCTGACGCTTTTTATTATTTCAGCTAAATTTTGTAGAAACGGAACGCGGGATGAATGTCCCATCGAGAAGTGTCGCTTCCAACATGCCAGGCCGACTTTTCTCTACTCGAGTGCCGCCAAGGCCTCCTTGCCTCCACCCACCACCCCAACGCCCGTCAACACGCCGACCGCTAATGGCTTCCAGGCTAAGCCATGTAGATATGGCACGCGCAATAACTGCCCCAACGAGAAATGTCGTTTTCAGCACGCTGAACCTGCCCTCCCCCTGGTCACCCAGCACCAAACGCTGGTACCGGAGTCAAGTCAATCCCAGTCGATTATGGTGATATCGAGAGTTTAGTACAGGTAGATGATCCAATGCGGCATGCATTTCCGTGGCTAGGAACTGAGATTTCGCGACAGCCCCAGATGGACTTGCCTGCTTTCGTTCCTGGCTGGAAGGTCAGGTTGTAGAGCAGAAGGCCAAGATCCAGGCATGTGCACACAATACTCTATCCCAATTCCGAACCTCGACTCCGGCGACTTCCGGCTATACCAATGATACCCCGCCAATGTGGAACGCGTTCCTGACAAATGCAGTTGCATCCAACGCCCATGGTAGCGCAGTCCAAGGTCAGCCCATCGTGCCACCTATGCCTCCGGCTCCACAGTTCCCGCCTGCACAACCTGCCCCGGGTTTGTGGCAACCCAAGATGCTCAGCGACCATACAGACAGCCAGATCCGACGTATCTTGCCGGGGCGCAAATACCACACAATAATCAGGGAGATCAAGCATCTATCTCAACTAACCCGGCTGCTGCTGTTGTCAACTATCCGCACGGGGCCCCGAAGAAGGCACAGTTGGCATACAAGACACCCGTGCCGGCACTTCACCCTGAACCGTGGGTGGTGTCCCTGGGGTGATAACTGTTGCTTGTAGGTGTCTTCCTGCTTCTCATCTTACATTGGTCCTGACGAGTGTTTCGGTAGCATTCACGACCCCGATTTGGAGTGGGTGTCCGTGCCGGACCGCAGCTCCGGTCGGTCGACGCCGAGCTCAATGACGCTTGTCGGGAGCAAGTCCGCTGTCCCCGGCAAGACCTTTGTAGAGTCCGAGGCAGACACCTCTCGCTCAGTGAGCAGCAGGGGGCGCACTGCTGGGGCTACATACAGGGCCTATGTCCACACGCGGACGAGGGTTGCAGATATGTCCACCCAACGGATATCCTTCCATGTGCGTTTTTTTCCAGCTCTCGTTCTAGACGAACTATTTCGTTGATTCCTATTTTTTTTTGTTTCGGACTGGGGTTGTAGATATAAAATATACGCCATGCTTGACCTGGCCACGATGCGGCTACCCTACTCAAGCCTGCCCTCTCAAACATCCCCAGGTGGACAAGCTCCCAATGCCGATCCAGCAACTGGAGCAGAAATTATTCACCACACCCAACGTGACCACAGTTATCCCACAGCCACAAACGAGCGTTCCTCGTGCGGCCGCGTACGCCGATATTCCGCCTCTACAGCAGCATCAGCAGCCGGTGCCTTCTGTCCTCGCACCTGCGAAGGAAGCGATCATCATCCCGCACGACCAGGCGTATGCGAGCGCGGTACGCAACCACCGTCCCACGGCGCCCTCGGCTGAGATGTTCCGCCCGCCTCCGCCAACTCCCATTGTGCGCTTGCGCCACCCGTCCGGAGTCCCGCCCACGCCCCGCATGGCCGCAGCGCAAAACCAGGTGGCTCTGCCTAGGGTTCCTAGGTTGGAGGTTTATGCGGGACGTGCTCGTCGCGTGAGTATTGCAGTTCAAAGGCCGGATGCAGACTTTGCTGCAGGGACGGTGTCAAGGTTGCAGGCGAAGGAGTTTGTGAAGGGTCATATGAGGGGCAAGGTAATGTTACTTCATCGTTGGATGGGCTTTCACATCCTCAAGTTGCTGACGTATGGCCTTTCTAGAGCTTGAATGTCTGATTTATCCTAAGAATACCGTTGGATCATTTGGGTATATTCGTTGGGGTTATCGTTGCAAAGAGTCGCGCCGTGTAACTATGGCTACACTGGCATTTCCGTTTATATTACGCTGTCACGGTGGTTTAGATATAATATGAGTGACTTCGCACAGGTCAACTTGGTCCCGTTGCGGAGATTGATTTGCCTTTGCCGATTGCTCACGCCAGCAAGCTCAACGACTCCCGAGAGGCGCGAGGAGTTTCGGCTAAGTGAAGCAAAATATCACAAACCATCCTCTCCATTCTTTATCTTTGCGGGAACGTCAGGAAATAGTAGAGAGATCCGAGTTAGTCTTTTCTCCTTTTTCAGAACCAGATCTACAAAATATATTATATGGGCTGTCTCCGATTCAACATTCCCCTTGACATACGTTCGGTAATACCCTAGGCCCCCTCACCAGCGTGCTTTGAAAGTAATTGCCCAAGTTTGTTGTGAGACTCCCCCAAAGCGACTTGCAAAGGCGTCTGGCCCTCCTCGTTTTGGAGATCCAGATTCGCCCTATGCTCGAGTAGAACCTCGGCAACCTGGAGATGTCCATATTCTGCCGCTAAATGCAACGGGGTGAGTAGAGCCTCGTCCTGCGCGTTCACATCAGCACCACGGTCAAGCAACAGCCGCACAACCTCCGCGTATCCGAAATTCGACGCATTGTGCAAAGGGGTATCGTTCCTCCGAGTCCGAAGATCCACGCTTGCACCACGCTCAATGAGCATCCGCGCAATCGCAAGTTGTCCCCATAACGCTGCCATGTGTATTGAAGCGATGCCATCATCGTTCTGTTCGTTGACATTCGCGCCGTGATCGAATAACAATTGTGCAATGTCGCAATGCCCGTATTCCGATGCCTTGTCGAGAGGACTGCAATGATCCTCATCCCGGAGATTCAAGTCAGCGCCATGCTCCAATAGCAGACTGGCGGCCACCAGGTCTCCGTTCTCCGACGCGATTAACAATGAAGTCTCCTTTCCTTTGGTCACCGAGTTTGGATCTGCGCCGCGGTCAAATAGCGCTCTTATGACCCTGGCATGCCGAGATCTCGATGCCAGGTGTAATGGAGTTGCTCCTCCGTAGTCCCGAGCATTCAAATCAGCACCGTGCTCCATCAGGAAAACCGCAACTTCCAGATGACCTCTGGCCGACGCAGCGTGAAGTGGAGTCACGTGCCTTCCGCCTCTAGCGTTGACACCTTCTGGGCTTGTACCGATTAGACGTTCTATTGTATCGCGGAAACCGCAAAGCGCAGCATAATACAGTGGGAGTGCATCGGGTTTCTTCGGGGAACCGATGAACAAAAGTGACCTCCGGGGTCGATCGATGTTGTATACCCAGACCCAGCACGCAAAATGTGGTTTGTCCTTGTCAAAGAGGTAGTCCATCTCATCTTGGATGAGCGATGATACACCCTCAAACTGTGCATGATTGGTCCAATACTGTGCTGCATATTTGGCCAGGGGGAAATTCTTGATGCGATGTTTGTCCATTGTGTCATCTAGTTGAAGTAGTATGCAAAGGCAAGCCCGTGCGAGGAATGTATGTGCGGACAGTAGAGGAATGTGATAGTGGGAAACAAGATTCGAGTTCGCCAGCCGACTTGACGTCAGGTACTCTTTCACAGTGAAGTGCGAGAACTGCACAATTTTCGAATCGTCGTCCTCGACAATGGTGACTAAAGTAGAGCACGCTGACATCACAGCGTCCTCTGCATCCTCGGGACGCCAATTCGCGTCAAACCCGGGCATCGCTTCCGCGTCCAGCTCAATCGCAAAGACCTCGACGAGCTCCTTCACGCGAAGTGGGCGAACGGATACTGTGAGGCATTGGAATAGACGATATGTGTATCCCCGCTTCTCCTCGTCAATGTCTTGCAAAGTCCGGTCATATGTCTCGTCCAGAGTCTTTGGCAACTCATTCAACGCCCGTCTGATGCTCTGCGGAAAGCACCGACTCAACCTCTCTATTTGGCAGTGGACCCACCGAAACCTAGGTCATCGCGTGAGCACGCACTATAATATAACCAACTTGATCACAACTTACATCCCGCCAGATTTCAGTGTGAGTGTGTCAATCACCAATATCTTGTCCTCTTCTCTCCAGCCTCGCATCTTCAGGTCCGAGCGAACCACAGAGTGGATGTAGTCGATAATATCCTGGTGTTGTCCAGATTCGTTGTGGAGAGAGATATTATGGACTGCTAGGGGTTCGAGAACGGCCCGGATGTCTGCCTCAGGACGACTGGTGATGCAGATATGTAGACATGGATGTCGGATGTTGACAAGCTCCTGGACAAGGTCAAGGGCTTGATTGCGTTGTGTAGGGAACCCAGATGAATTTGGGCATTCATCCAGTGCGTCTATAATCAGGTAAAGTGGGCCTTGCTCTGGAAGTTCGATCATCTTCTTCAAGCATTGTAAGAGCACATCGTCACTAGGCTGTCGAGATCCATGATCGTATTTTGAGTAGAGACCAGCAAGAATTTCACAGAAGGGATAGGATTGAGCACATATTTGAACAAGAAGGGATGACAACAAGTTCCGGGTGTCCCGCTTAGACGCGTCACGAAAGTCGAAATAAAAACACCCGAAGGTGGCCAACCCAGCATCGCGCAAGTCTTGAACCTCCTGAATGATCGTTGAGCTTCTCATGGGAGTGAGTACATCATTCAGGCAGCCGTGACAGACTGATCACGTACCACAGCACACTCTTTCCAGCACCGGCTACAACACAGAAGACTATCAGACGCAGCAAGACTCACAATTGGGAGGGACACTTACGGTTCCCATGTATCCATAAAAGTGAACCGGTATCTTTCCATTCTTTGAAGGTGTCTCCTTGAATAAACCACAACGCAGTACCATCATGATGTGCCCTGCAAGCAATATTGTGGTTGGTGTACGGGTCCGGAGGAGATAGCCAACGTCGAAATTTTTCTTGTAATTGATCACCTATGGTAGCTACGTCAGAATGAACGTCCAAAGGGAGGCAGTATGAGACACAAACGGTTCGCCTTGTTGATTTGCTCTGCCGCGGATTGCATGAGAACTTGGGCCCACAGGTTAAAACGTTTCATTCTGAAGTATGAGGTGGACACACCTAAAGCTTGCCGAATGCCTTCCGTAGATGCTTTTCCATCTACTCGGATAAGGATTAAGTACCATACACATGGTCATAGGATTCGGGTATGAGCCGCACCTTCCATCACCACCGTCATATTATTCACGAGACCATAGATGATCTCCAAAGTCTGCACTGCGGTTGCCCGAGACTCCTCTTGCGTGAGTCTATCGATCCTTCTTAACACCGCCTGGACATCACTGTCGCCAAGTAGCTTCTTTGCGAATTTCTCTGTGGCAAGTTACGCCAAAGAAGTTCTGAGAAAGGATGAACATACTGAGCCGTCCCTCGTTCATCCACTTTGTCGCGAGGGAGAGTACGGAAAGGAACTCGGTCAAAATCTTGACTAGAACTTCGGTCATCGCCGGAGTGGGTTCGATCTCGGGTCGAGTATAACTCGCGAGGCGCATGAGGAAGTTTTCGAGGCACTCAAAGACATCGACGAGTGTATCGTGACCATCCTTGACGCCTTTTGCAGCCTAATCGACCCAGATGTGATAAATAGGTAATTTGACATGACAAAGAAAACACGCACGGCGAGAAGGACGCTGATACCAGAAAAGACTATTTGTGCGGGCGGGAATGCCTACAATACTCGTCAAGATACAGCAACAGTGGACAGACAAACCCGGTTTGACTTACTAGGCTAGCACCTGCGCCAAGGACCGGATTGGTCGATAAGCTATACAAGCCATCCACGATCTGGTTCAGATATTTCATCAATTTAGAGTCGTCACTTTTATCGAGCTTCTCTGCGTGCTTCTTTAAAAGGTTCAAGATATCATCGGGGGACTTGCAACGTTGGATTTCGGTAGATAGTGGATCACACTGAAGGTCTTTCCCTGTCTGCTTCGAGTAGTTTGTCAAGGCGGCACTGAGAATGGGTTGCAAGTTGGGAGAAGGGACAGCAGCATCGTTAACTGAGGACATAGTAGGTATATGGGAGGAACGTGTGTACGTGGGCGCAACCCTTGCCCATCTTTTTTTTTTTTTTTGAATCTGCATTTATATAGCGCAACATGTTCATCACAACAAAGACGCGCTCAACTGCTACACATGAACAATCTAGGTATAGGGGGGGGGTGATGTGTCTTTAATATGGAAAGTGGTATGTGGGGTAGGTGTGTGAGGTGTGTGTGGGGCTTGGGCGGTGTGCCCTAATGATTCAGCCATGGTCTTCTGGGGGTCGTTCTCTTCTCCACGGCCTAACGCCGGCCTGTGTCTCCTCTATGAATTTCGCCAAGGCCTCTCCTCCCTTCTTTGTCCCGAAGATAATACTCGGTGACAGTGTCTGGGACACCGGGCGTAAGTGTCGGTCGCGGGCAGCACGGAAACGCTCGCAGTGAAAAATGATGTGCGTGGGGGTCTGTAGGGCTGCGCGGCCACACTGGCACCCGTGGGGGTCCAGGGCGCGGGGTCGGTGGCGGGCATTATATTCTCCTGTGAAAGCGTGCTCAGTGAGAAGTCTAATGGCTGTGCAGAAGACTGGCCGGGAGGAAGTAGAGATTCCCTGTACAAATTCAGGTGGTTCTCCGGAAGGTGGATGGTGCAGGGCCCGGTACGCCGGGTTGGTGCGAGGGTCGTCCAACCAGATTTGCTCCCAGTCGGTGATGGACTGATGGCGCGAGGCCACTCGAAGTGCCTCGATGGTGGGGGCGGTGATGATGAGGTCCGGGGCTGCACGGGCTGCCGCGTCGATCGCTATGTTCTGGAGGCGTTCGAGGGGGAGGAATGAGGCGTTGCCGGGAATCCACCGAATTGTGCAGGTGGAGGCGGGATGGGTGGAGAGGAGGTCCATGATTGTATCACAGATTGCCTTGCAGGAGTCTGCGTTGTCATGGCGGTCGGTGACCTGGCAATATGGGAGGACAAAGTGGTCAGCTGAGAAGATGGAAACAGAGGGGGAGGGTGAGCCTGCTAGGAGATCCCTGGCTAGGCTAGCCGCATCCGCTACAGCACGGAATGCCGCGTCCCTGGCTGACGAGTTTTGGCCTAGGACAGTGGCCTGGTGGCCCACTTCCTGGCCTTGGCGAAAGGCAACGCACGCCGCCGTCCACATGGGGTGTGTCTGCGTGGGGTTGGGACCCAGGGCCCGGCAGTAAACCAGGACTTGGTCCGTCCTGTTGCGATGTGTGCCGACGATGGAAGACATGAGCTTCTTCCGGTCGTCCCCCTTGCAAACCTGAGTGGACACGAGGAAGCGATCGGGGGTTGGGTAGCACGATCTCCATGGGGGGTGGTCGAAGACGGGGGGCTTCCGGCTGTCCGCAGGGACCCGTTTGATAAGACGTCAGATGCAGGTGTCTGGGGGCTGAGCGAGAGGGGGGTAAGGGAGGGGAATCCCGCTACCCTGGGCCGAACACCAAGGTTGGCCCAACCTCTGGAGGACCGGCGAGTTGAGGGGGAGCGTGAGTAAACGGATCGCCGCCTGTCTCACAAGTTTCTCTATTCGGAGTTGTGCAGGTAGAATAGCCGAGAGCTGGTGCAGGGGTTCCCGAGGCGAACTCTGGAAGGCGCCCGTGATGGTGGTCACTGCCGAATTCTGCACTGCCTGAAGAACCTTAACCAGCCTCTTCTGGTCGCGGAACCAAACCGGGGCACCGTAAGTCAAGACAGGTATGCAGATGGCATTGTATGCTCGGCGCCAGCTGCCATGGTCCAGGCCGCGCACCGAGTTGCCTAAGAGTTGGAGGGCCTTGAGGGTGCTCTTCGTCCTGGAGGTGACGACGGCAATGTGTTTATCCCACGACAGTCTGTGGTCAAAGTGAAAGCCCAGGTAGCGGATGTGGTCTGAGGACTTAACTGCGTAGTATGTGGAGTGGTCCAAATCCGGTAGGTAGATGGTATCTGGGCGGATGCCATGCAGGTTTGGGTTGGGGCGCTGCCTCGTGAAGAAGAGAACCTCCGTTTTTTCTGGCTCAATGGTGAGGCCTGATCTTCTGCACCACTCGTGACACTTGGTGTAGAAGGAGCGGAGCCTGGAGGTCAGAACTCCATACGATGGGGCCCGGGCGAAGATGTTCCCATCGTCAATGTACATAAGGAAGGTGGCATCCTCCCAATCCCTGGCGATGTGGAGAAGGGGGGAAGCATAGATAATTGACAGGATCGGCGAGATCGGGGAGCCTTGGGGAGTGCCCAGCTCCAGGCCAAAATTCTCGGAGGAGAAGTTGTTGAACCGTAGGTGGACCGTTCTGTCCCTGAGGAAGGAAGCGATCCACCTGCAGAGTTCGGCAGGGAAGCCCAGCGATCGAGCAAGGGCCACCAAGCGCGCATGGTTAACGTTGTCGAAAAAGCCTTGAATGTCAAAGAGGAGTGTGCCGCAGACACTCCCCAGGGCATGGGCTGTTTCTACGTCATGGGTCAGGCAGAGGCCTGCATCTGTGGTGGAGGAGTGAGGTCTGGCACCAAACTGGGTGGAGGGGATGAGACTCAGCGCGGTTATGTCGAAGGAGAGGCGTTTGGCTACCACTTTTTCCAGTAGCTTGCCTATGCATTCGAGGAGGGCTACTGGACGGTAGCATTTGGGGAGGGTGTAGTCTTCTTTACCGGGCTTAGGTACCACTGCGATGGCCGCCGCCTTCCAAGCCTTAGGGTGGTAGCCCTGGCGGAGACAAGCGTCGAAGATGGTCCGGAAGCGCTCGGGGTGTGCAGCGAAGGCCCATTTGATCAGTTTGTAGTTGTGCCCTGAGGGGCCCGGGGCGGACTTGTTGCTGGTTGGACGAAGGGCATCGGAGATTTCAGAGAGGGTGACCGGGGCGTAGGGTCTCGGGTCGGCAGCCGGGGGGTCATCTGGGAACACCTCAGGGACCGGAACGGGCTGGGCGCGGAAGAAACGATCTCTGAGGGCATTAGCCATCAGAGCGGGGTCGTCGGTGAGGCCTGTCGGGGTTGAGAGAGCGGGGATCAGACGTTGTCTGCGACCCAGGCGCCATTTGGCGGCCGTCCAGAGCCTCTCGGGGGTGGCGTTGTGAAGGAAGTCGTTAGCCCATCGACGTTTGGCCTCTCGGACCTCCTTCGAGAGGGCTTTGAGGGTTGCTTTCCGGGTGTCCGGGGTGGCTGCCTCACGGACTGCAGCCGCTGCCTGCGAGCACGCCTCATCCCACCAGGCTGCTGCCCTTGGGGAGAAAAGTTTGCGCTTCTCGAATACGGTGTGAGATGTCCGTTCGATGTCCTGGGAGAGGAGGTCAGCTGCCTGATCAATCAGGTCAGGGGAGGATAAGATGTGGGGGACTAATTGGCTGATCTCTGAAAACTTCTTGACCCAAGCCTCCTTGGCTTCGTCGTCAATGACATAAGATGTGCGTCGGGGGCCCAGCTCGATGGCCGAGGCCAGGAAATGGTTGTATGAAACCCGTAGGCCCCCCTTGCCCATCTTGCTTGTCTTTAGCCAGTGTCACACGGTAAGCGCTGATCTGTGCTGAGAGTCCATCACGTGCATTTCGTGCAAGACGTATAGATCGATGTCAGACGCGCCAACACCCTTATTGATATGGAATCCAGTTATGGAGTCATTGGAGTGTGCAATCAGCCCGCGGAGGGAGCACCATTCGGGTAGTAGAATTTTAATACAGAAGTCTCTACACACTGTCATACTAATTCTTCGTCATGCCTGAATTTGTAGCCTCATTTTCCTGGCCGTTGCCAAGTTGCCGAGGGAGAGGAATGACTCTCCGCTACACCTATACCTCCTGTGCTACATACTGTGGGTGCCCACTCATCGAACCTGTCCGTCCCAAAGCTGAGGGAATGCGGGAGAGCGCCGCGCCACCACGATCGAGACTCGCGGCAGCGATCGCAGTTGCACCTTGTCGTGGTCTGCCACTATTAACGACGAGGCGGCGTGGGAGTGACCGTCAGGTCACGTCGTTGGTGCTTGTCAACGTGGGCCATCCCCATTATTCAAGTTGTCGCAGCATGGAAAAACACCAAAGTCGTCGTGGGCCTCCTGGTTGTAGGCGTGGCGGAAATGATCAACATGGTCGTATTCGTGATCACTACGTGGTCATGACCATCGTGTACAGTAATTAGTGCTTTCTGTGGACGTGGTTGCTGTGATTGCTACCGCTGTGACCATACTCGTTGTGTGGGTGACCCTCGCTGAAGCGGTCATAGTCATGTGGCTGCGACTTGGATGGCCAGGCGGTGGTGGCCATAACAGAGGTAGCCATATGGAGTTGTTCTCGTGCTTGTGGTTGCAGTGCGTGAGCGTGACAGTGGTGGGCGTTTACGTCGTTCAAGTTGGAGTGGTGGCCACGAGGGTATGGACGCTCCCTCCGCGCCATAGCTGTCGTCGTTGTCATCGCCAACCCAGTCATGACATCAGATGGCTAGCCAATATACATGGAAGTGAAGAGGCGGGAAGGCGGCGCGTGGAGGTTTGGACTCACGTTATCTACCACTCGGGAAAAAAGAAAGAGCCCCCAAATTGACTCATATCATTTCTGTGCCGCGGCACCGTTGTCACCCAATTTGTTATATCCATCGTTTATAAACTGTGAAACAGTGAGCTGGATTGGTCGAAAATTGTAGGCATAGAGAAACAGCATTGAGTATTGAGTCAATTTTCGAGGTTATTGGTGGTAACGACCTAGCTAAGTTATCTTGCGCGGGTGCAAATACCCCACAACAATCATGCTCAAATGACCCGGCTGATGCCGTTGCAAGTGCACTCGGCCCCGAAGAAGACACAGTTGGCATACAAGACTACGCCGTGCCGGCACTTGACCCTGAACCGTGGGTGGAGTCCCTGGGATAATAACTGTTGCTTAGGGGTCTTCCTGCTTCTCATCTCTAAGTAGGTCCCGACGAGTGGCAGCGTTCATGACGGATGGGTGTCCGTTCCGGACCGCAGCTCCGGTCTGTCTCAACGACGGCGCTTGTCGGGAGCAAGTCCGCTGTCCCTGGCAAGACCTTTGTAGAGTCCGAGGCAGACACCTCCTGGTCAGTGAGCAGCAGAGTTGCGCACTGCTGGGGCTACATATAGGGCCTATGTCCATCCAATGAATATCCTTCCATGTGCGTTTTCTTCCAACTCTCGTTTCAGAGGAATTATTTGATTGATTTCTTTTTTTTTTGTTTCGGACTGGGGTTGTAGATATAAAATATACGCCATGCTTGACCTGGCCACGATGCGGCTACCCCACTCAAGCCTGCCCTCTCAAACATCCCCAGGTGGACAAGCTCCCAATGCCGATCCAGCAACTGGAGCAGCAATTATTCACCGCACCCAACGCGACCGCAGTTGTCCCACAGCCACAAATGAGCGTTCCTCGTGCGGCCACGTACGCCGATATTCCGCCTCTACAGCAGCATCAGCAGCCGGTGCCCTCTGTGCTCGCACCTGCAAGGAAACGATCATCATCCCGCATGACCAGGCGTATGCGAGCGCTGTACGCAATCACCGCCCCACGGCGCCCTCGGCTGAGATGTTCCGCCCGCCCCCGCCCACTCCCATTGTGCGCTTGCGCCACCCGTCCGGAGTCCCGCCCACGCCCCGCATGGCCGCAGCGCAAAGCCAGGTGGCTCTGCCTAGGGTTCCTAGGTTGGAGGGTTATGCGGGACGTGCGCGTCGCGTGAGTATTGCAGCTCAAAGGTCAGATGGGGACTTTGCTGCAGGGACGGTGTCACGGTTGCAGGCAAAGGAATTTGTGAAGGGTCATATGAGGGGCAAGGTAATGTTACTTCATTGTCGGATGGCTGACACATGACTTATTTAGAGCCTAAATGTCTAATTTATCCTGAAAATAGCGTTGGATCATCTGGGTAAATTCTTTGGAGTTATCGTAGCAAAGACCCACTATGGCTACCCTTTCGTTTATATCACGCTGTGGTTTAGATATAATTCGAGTCTTCGTTCTCAATCTCTCTAAACGTGCGACAACTTAAAGCTGGCTTCACATAGGGTCGACTGGTCCCAGATGCATCCGTTGCGGAGATCCACTTACCTTTGCCGATTGCTCACGCCAGCAAGGTCAACGAGAGGCGCGAGGACTTTCGGATAAGTGAAGTAAAAGATCTCACTCCATCTCCATCTTGATATTTGTGGGAATCCAGAGAACGCCTGGTACTAGTAAAGAGATTAGAGTTCGACGTTTCTCCTTTTTCAGAACCAGATCTACAAAATATATTCTGATAGCTGTCTTTGATTCCGCATCGCACCTGCGACCATGCGTTCGGTTATACCCTACGCCCCCTCCTCACCAGCGCGCTTTGATAGTAATTGCGCAAGTTCGTCGTCAGACCGCCCCAAAGCGACTTGCAAAGGCGTCTGGCCCTTCTCGTTTTGGAGATCCAGATCCGCCCCGTGCTCGAGTAGAACCTCGGCAACCTGGAAATGTCCATATTTTGCTGCTAAATGCAACGGGGTGAGTAGAGCCTCATCCTGTGCGTTCACATCAGCACCACGGTCAAGCAACAGCCGCACAACCTCCGCGTATCCATTAGCCGACGCAGTGTGTAAAGAGGTCATGTTCTGCCGAGTCCGAAGATCCACGCTTGCACCACGCTCAATGAGCATCCGCGCAATCGCAAGATGTCCACGATGCGATGCAATGTACAATAAAGGGGTGCGACCTACGGCCTTTTCGTTGTCATTCGCGCCGTGATCGAATAATAATTGTGCAATGTCGCAATGCCCGTATAACGACGCCGTCTGGAGAGGACTCCAATCAACCCCATCCCGGGGATTCAAGTCAGCGCCATGCTCCAATAGCAGCCTGGCAGCCACCACGTCTCCGTTCTCCGACGCGATTACCAATGAAGTCTCACGTTCTTCGGTCACCAAGTTTGGATCTGCGCCGTGGTCGAGTAGCGCTCTTATGACCCTGGCATGCTGAGATCTCGATGCCAGGTGTAATGGAGTACGTCCTCCTCTGCCCCGAGCATTCAAATCAGCACCGTGCTCCATCAGGAAAATCGCAACATCCAGATGACCTCTGGCCGACGCAGCGTGAAGTGGAGTCCCGTGCCATCCGCCACTAGCGTGGATATCTTCTGGGCTTGTACCGATTAGACGTTCTATTGTATCACGGAAACCGCAAAGCGCAGCATAATACAGTGGAAGTGCATCGGGTTTCTTCGGGGAAATTGCCAGTGGGAGCAGATCTGATAACCAGGGTAGATCGATATTGTATCCACAGACCCAGCACGCAAAATGTGGTTTGTCCTTGTCGAAGAGGTAGTCCATCTCATCTTGGATGAGCGATGATACACCCTCAAACTGTGCATGATTGATCCAATACTGCGCTGCATATCTAGCCAGGGGGAAATTCTTGATGCGATCTTCGTCCATTGTGTCATCTATTTGAAGTAGAATGCAAAGGCAAGCCCGTGCGAGGAATGTATGTGCGGACAGTAGAGGAATGTGATAGTGAGAAACAAGACTCGAGTTCGCCAGCCGACTTGATGTCAGATACTCCTTCACAGTGAAGTGCGAGAACTGCACAATTTTCGAATCGTCGTCCTCGACAATGGTGACTAAAGTAGAGCACGCCGACATCACAGCTTCCTCTGCATCCTCGGGACGCCAATTCGCATCAAATCCGGGCATCGCTTCTGCATCCAGCTCAATCGCAAAGACCTCGACGAGCTCCTTCACGCGAAGTGGGCGAACGGATACTGTGAGGCATTGGAATAGACGATATGTGTATCCCCGCATCTCCTCATCGATGTCTTGCAAAGTCCGGTCATATGTCTCGTCCAGAGTCTTTGGCAACTCATTCAACGCCCGTCTGATGCTCTGCGGAAAGCACCGACTCAATCTCTCGATTTGGCAGTGGACCCACCGAAACCTATCTCATCGCGTGAGCACGCACTATAACCAACTCGATCACAACTTACATCCCACCAGATTTCAGTGTGAGTGTGTCAATCACCAATATCTTATCCTCTTCTCTCCAGCCTCGCATCTTCAGGTCCGAGCGAACTACAGAGTGGATGTAGTCGATAATATCCTGGTGTTGTCCAGACTCATTGTGGAGAGAGATGTTATGGACTGCTAGGGGTTCGAGAACGGCCCGGATATCTATCTCTGGTCGGCTGGTGATGCAGATATGTAGACATGGATGTCGGATGTTGACAAGCTCCTGGACAATATCAAGGGCTTGTTTGCGTTGTGTAGGGAACCCAGACGAATTTGGGCATTCATCCAGTGCATCTATAATCAGGAAAAGTGGGCCTTGCTCTGGAAGTTCGATCATCTTCTTCAAGCATTGTAAGAGCACATCGTCACCAGGCTGTCGAGATCCATGATCGTATTTTGAGTAGAGACCAGCAAGAATTTGACAGAAGAGATTAGATTGAGCACAGATTTGAACAAGAAGCGATGTCAACAAGCTCCGGGTGTCCCGCTTAGACGTGTCACGAAAGTCGAAATAAAAATACCCGAAGGTGGCCAACCCAGCATCGCGCAAGTCTTGAACCTCCTGAATGATCGTTGAGCTTCTCATGGGAGTGAGTGCATCATTCAGGCAGCCGTGACAGACTGATCACGTACCACAGCACACTCTTTCCAGCACCGGCTACAACACAGAAGACTATCAGACGCAGCAAGACTCACAATTGGGAGGGATACTTACGGTTCCCATGTATCCATAGAAGTGAACCGGTATCTTTCCATTCTTTGAAGGTGTCTCCTTGAATAAACCACAACGCAGTACCATCATGATGTGCCTTGTAAGAAATATTGTGGTTGGTGGACGGGTCCGGAGGAGATAGCCAACGTCGAAATCTTTCTTGTAATTGGTCACCTATTGTAGCTACGTCAGAATGAACGTCCAAATGGAGGGAGTATGAGACACAAACGGTTCGCCTTGTTGATTTGCTCTGCCGCGGATTGCATGAGAACTTGGGCCCACAGGTTAAAATGTTTCATTCTGAAGTATGAGGTGGACACACCTAAAGCTTGCCGAATGCCTTCCGTAGATGCTTTTCCATCTACTCGGATAAGGAATCAGTACCATACACAAAGTCATAGGATTCGGGTATGAGCCGCACCTTCCATCACCACTGTCATATTATTCACGAGGCCACAGATAATCTCCAAAGTCTGCACTGCGGTTGCCCGAGACTCCTCTTGCGTGAGTCTATCGATCCTTCTTAACACCGCCTGGACATCATTGTCGCCAAGTAGCTTCTTTGCAAATTTCTCTGTGGCAAGTTAGGCCAACGAAGTTCTAAGAAAGGGTGAACGTACTGAGCCGTCCCTCGTTCATCCACTTTGTCGCGAGGGAGAGTACCGACAGGAACTCGGTCAAAATTTTGACTAGTATTTCGGTCATCGCCGGAGTGGGTTCGATCTCAGGTCGAGTATAACTCGCGAGGCGCATGAGGAAGTTTTCGAGGCATTCAAAGACATCGATGAGCGTATCGTGGCCATCCTTGACGCCTTTGGCAGCCTAATGGACCCAGATGTCATGAATAGGTAATTAGATATGACAAAGAAAACACGCACGGCGAGAAGGACGCTGATACCAGAAAAGACTATTTGTGCGGGCGGGAATGCCTACAATAACGGTCAAGATACAGCAACAGTGGACAGACAAGCGTGGTTTGACTTACTAGGCTAGCACCTGCGCTGAGGACCGGATTGGTTGATAAGCTATACAAGCCATCCACGATCTGGTTCAGATATTTCATCAATTTGGAGTCGTCATTCTTGTCCAGCTTCTCTGCGTGCTTCTTCAAAACGTTCAAGATATCATCGGGGGACTTGCAACGTTGGATTTCGGTAGATAGCGGATCATACTGAAGGTCTTTCCCTGTCTGCTTCGAGTAATTTGCCAAAGCGGCACTGAGAATGGGTTGCAAGTTGGGAGAAGGGACAGCAGCGCCGTTGGCCGAAGACATGGTGGGTATATGGGAGGAACACGTGTATGTGGGCGCAACCCTTGTCCATCTTGCTTGCCTTCAGCGAGTGTCACACGGTAAGCGCTGATCTGTGTTGAGAGAGTCCCGTCACGTGCATTTCGTGGAAGATCGACATCAGACGCGCTAATACCCAAATGGAATCGAGTTATGGAGTGTGCAATCAGCCCGCGGAGGAACCGCATTCGTGTAGTAAAATTTGAATAGAGAAGTTTCTACACACTATACCGTACTAATATATCGTCCTGCGTAATTTGTAGCCCTCATTGCCCTGACTGCTTCCAAGTCCCTGAGGGAGAAGAATGATTCTGCGCCATACCTATACCTCCTGTGCTATATATTGTGGGTGACAACTCGTCTAATCTGTCCGTCCGAAAACTGAGGAAAGGCGGAAGAGCGCCACACCACGATTGAGACTCGTGGCAGCGATATCCGTCGCACTTTTGTTGTGGGCTCCCACTATCAATGACGATGCGGCATGAGAATGACCTGAAGCGCAGCGGCGCGCACACGGCAGGGAAGGGGGAAAAGGACCGCTGTTCAAGTTGTCGCAGCATGGGAAAACACCGCAAAGTCGTCGTCGGCGTCATGATCGTAGGTGCGGCGAAAACGGTCAACATGGTCGTGTTCGTAATCGCTATGTGGTCGTGACCATCGTATACGTGATGGTTGGTGCTTTCTGCGAACGTGGTTGGTGTAATTGCGACCGCTGTGACGATGCTCGTTGTGTGGATGTAGCGGTCGTGATCATGTGGTTGCGACTCGGAGGTGATGGCCATAACAGAGGTAGCCGTAATGGAGTTGTTCCTGTGTTTATGGTTGGGGTGCGTGAGCGTGATGGTGGTGACGTTGTTCGATTTGGAGTCGCGGCCGTGAGGGTATGGGTGCTGCCTCCGCGCCATAGCTGTCGTCGTCGCCATCACCAACCCAGTCATTACCGCCGGTGGCTTGGCAATATACATAGAGGTGAAGAGGCAGGAAGGCGGCGCATGGAGCTTTGGACGAAAAGCATCAACCACTGGGGAAAAAAGAAAGGGCCAAAAAAATCGACTTATATCGTTTCTGTGATGTGGCATCGTTGTCACCCAATTTGTTGTATCCATCGTTTATAAACCGTGAAACTGTGGGCTGTGTTGGTCGGAACTTATAGGCGTAGAGAAACGGCATTGAGCATTGAGTCGAAATTTCGAGGCTATTGTGGTAACGACCACGTGTCCTCAGTTACGTCGAAGGTCAGGCCGGTCAGGGTCCGTGCCGGATCACAGCTCCGGTCAATTGATTCCCAGCTCAACGACGCTTGTTTGGGAACAAGTTCGCTGCCCCGGGCAAGACCTTCGTAGAGACTGAGGCAGACGCCTCCCGCTCAGTGAGAAGCAGGAGTGCGTACTGCTAGGGTTACAAATGGGGCTTATGACCACACACGGACAAGGGTTGCAGATCCGTCAACCCAACGGATATCCTTCGATGTAGCCCGTGCGTTTTCTTCCCACTGTCGTTTTAGAGGAATTTATTCATTTTTTTGTTGCTGACCGGGATCGTAGATAAAACCTGGCCATGCGGCTGCCTTGCTCAAGCCTGTCCTCTCAAACATCCCCAGTGGACAAGCTCCCAATGCCGATCCAGCAACAATTATTCACCGCACCCAACGTGACCGCAGTTGTTTTATAGCCCCAGACGAGCGTTCCTCGTGCGGAAGCGTATGCAGATCATCTGCCTCTGCAGAATTCGGTCACAGTAGCGCCGAGATGTCATGTGCGAGCCGTTTAGCAATTATTTTCTCTAGAAGCTTGCCCAGGCACTCCAGGAGCGCGATGGGGCGATAGCACTTTGGAAGGCTATAATCGTCTTTGCCGGGTTTGGGGACTACAGCGATGGTGGCAGATTTCCACGCCGGATCTGTCGGCTACTACTGTATAACTTTGACGGCTCGTCTTTGCTCATTGTATGTGGGTGTATGCGGAAAGGTAAGTGTTGTGTCGGTATAAACCTATAATGTGAGTTCATACTGATTAGAATACAACTCCAGGGTCCATGACCTAGAGTTGATATTAGGGGTCTGAAGTGAGGACGAGGCGATAAGGAGGGGCGCGTAAAGGAAAAGAGCGAAAGGAATAAGATCAATTCCCTTGCCGTAGTCCGCTCGAAACATTTATCCAGTACATCTGTAACTAACGTAGATCACTAATTACGATGTGAATCAATTATAATAAGGCGATTTAAGACAATGACGAAACCGGAGTCCTTCACTCTGTTGCACCCCAAGACGGCTGCTCGATCCGCGTCCGAGGTGCGTCACCTGCGCGAAACCTAATTAACTATGTAAAAAATATGTCCTTGATGCGAATCATGAAATAGTATCATAGTTGACGGCTGTGGGCGATCGCCCCCAACGGGGAGCGTCCGTTATCCACGGTGGGTAGCCCTCGGAGTGTCTATGACTCAGACGATGGCTTTCCTGTCGTCGGGCTCCTGCTCCCTCCGCGCTCGATACTATCCGCCTTCGGCCTCCAGGATCTCTTCCCATTCCGCGAAAGTTCCCCAGCATTGCAAAGGCGTCTGGCCGTTCTCGTTTTGGAGATCCAGACCCGCCCCGTTCTCGCGTAGAACCTCGACGACCCGGAGATCTCCACATTTTGCCGCGAAATGCAACGGGGTGAAGCGATGGACATCCTGTGCGTTCACATCAGCGCCACTGTCAAGCAGCAGCTGCACAACCTCCACATATCCCCTTTCCGACGCCATGTGCAAGGGGGTCCTGCTCTCCGTAGTCCGAGGATCGACACTTGCACCACGCTCAATGAGCTTCCGTGCAATCGCAAGTTGTCCATTTCGCGATGCAAGGTGTAATGGTCAGCCATTCTCGTCCTGTTCGTCGGCCTTCGCGCCGTGATCGAGTAATAACTCCACAATCTTGCAATGTCCGAGTGCCGCTGCCTTCTCAAGAGGACTCCAATGTCTGTCGCGGAGATTCAAGTCAGCTCCATGCTTCAATAGGAGTCTTGCGGCCTCCGTGTTTCCGTTCTCCGACGCGACTAACAATGAAGTCTTATTTTGTACAGTCACCGAGTTTGGTTTTGCGCCGAGGTCAAGTAGCACTGTCATAACCTCGACATTCTGAGATCTCGATGCCAGATGTAATGGAGTATCTCCTCCGGCGTCCCAGGCATTCAAATCAGCGCCTTTCTCCAGCAGGAAAAGCGCAACTTCCAGATGACCTCTGGCCAACGCAGCGTGCAGTGGAGTCACGTGCCTTCCGCCGCTAGCGTTGACATCTTCTGAGCTTGTCTCGATGAGACGTTCTATTGTATTTCGGAAACCGCAAAGCGCGGCATAATACAATGGGGGTGCATTTGGTTGCGGTGGGGAACGGGAACAAGGAAATGACCACCAGGGTAAATCGATGTCGTGTACCCAGACCCAGCATGTGAAATGTGGTTTGTCCTTGTCAAAGAGGTAGTCTATCTCATCTTGGATAAGTGATGATACACTCTCGAAATTCGCATGGTCTATCCAGTACTGTGCTGCATATTTAGCCAGGGGGAAGTCGTCGATGTGATCCTTGTCTTTGGTGTTATCGAGTTGCCGGAGTATGCAAAGGCAAGATCGTGCGAGAAACGCATGTGCGGGCAGTAGGGGAATGTGGTAGTGCGAAAAAATATTTGAGTTCGCCAGCCGACTTGATGTCAGGTACTCCTTCACAGTGAAGTGGGAGAACTGCACGACTTTTGAACCGTTGTCCTCGACAATGGTGACCAGAGTAGAGCACACAGACATCACAGCTTCCTCTGCATCCTCGGGACGCCAATCTGCATCGAATCCGGGCATAGTTTCCGCGTCCAGCTCAATCGCGAAGATCTCAGCAAGTTCATCCACGTGAAGTGGGCGAACCGATACTGTGAGGCATTGGAATAGACGATATGTGTATCCCTGCTTCTCCTCATCGATGTCTTGCAAAGTCCGGTCATACGTTGCGTCGAGAGTCTTTGGCAACTCATTCAACGCCGATTTGATGCTCTGAGGACGGTACCGACGTAACGTTTCGATTTGGCAGTAAACCCATCGAAACCTGTCATTGTGTGAGCACGCACAATAAAATAAAAACCCCGATTACAGCTTACATTCCGCCAGCTTTGAGTGTGAGTGTATCAATTACCAATACCTTATCCTCTTCTCGCCATTTTCGCATATTTCGGTCCGTGCGAACCACAGAGTGGATGAAATCGATAATATCCTGGTTTTGTCCAGATTCGTTGTGGAGAGAGATGTTCCAGACTGCTAGGGGTTCGAGAACGGCTCTGATGTCTATCTCAGGACGGCTGGTGACACAGATGTGTAGACATGGAAGTGACATATTGACGAGCTCCTGCACAATATCAAGGACTTGCTCGCGTCGTGTAGGAAACCCTGACGAATTTGGGCATTCATCTAGTGCGTCTACAATCAGGTAAAGTGGGCCTTGCTCTGGAAGTTCGAGCACATCCTTCAAGCATTGCAAAAGTACATCGTCACTAGGCTGTAGAGAGCCATGACAGTATTTCGAGTAGAGAGCAGAGAGAACTTCACAGGCGGGATCAGATTGAGCACATAATTGAACAAGAAGGGATGACAGGAACTTGAAGCTGTGGGTGTGCGAGTCCCGCTTAGACGCGTAACGAAAGTCGAAATAAAAATAAGCGAAGGTGGCCAACCCAGCGTCGTGCAAGTCCTGAACCTTCCGAATGATCGTTGAGCTTCTCATAGAAGTGAGTACGTCATTTAGGCAACCGTGACAATACCAGCACGCACCACAGCACACTCTTTCCACAACCGGCTACAATACAGGACACTATCAGACGCAGCAAGACTCACAATTGGGATAGATACTTACGGTTCCCATGTATCCACAAAAGTGAGCCAGCCTCTTTCCATTCTTTGAAGGTGTTTCCTTGAATAAACCACAACGCAGTACCGTCATGATGTGCCTTGCAAGCAATATTGTGGTTGCTGGATGGATCCGGAGGAGATAGCCAACTTCGAAATTTTCCTTGTGATTGGTCACCTATGGTAGCTACTTCAGAATCAACGTCCAAAGGAAGGCAATATGAGGACACAAACGGTTCATCTTGTTGATCTGTTCTGCTGCACGTTGCATGACGACTTGTGGTCACAGTTTGAAATGTTCGTATTTGAATATCAGTTGAACGTACCTAGAGCATGCCGAATGCCTTCTGTAGATGCCTTTCCATCTAGTCGGAGAAAGGTGAAGCACATATGGTCACAGAGTTAGGGAATGAGCCGCACCTTCCATCACTACCGCCATATTATTCACGAGACCATGGATGATCTCGAAAGTCTGCGCTGCGGTTGCCCTAGACTCCTCTTGCGTGAGTCTATCGATCCTTCTTAACACCACCTGGACGTCATTGTCGCCAAGTAGCTTCTTTGCAAATTTCTCTGTGGAACGTTGGGCCAGAGAAGTTGTTGAAAAGGAAGAACGTACTGAGCCGTCCGTCCTTTATCCACTTTGTCGCGAGGGAAAGTACCAAAAGGCACTCGGTCAAAATCTTGACTAGAATTTCAGTCATCGCCGGAGTGGGTTCGACCTCGGGTCGAGTATAACTCGTGAGGCGCCCGAGAAAGTTTTCGAGGCACTCAAAAATATCGACGAGAGTATCGTGGCCATCCTTGACTCCCTTAGCAGCCTAAAGGACCCAGATGTCATAAATGGATAAATAGACATAGCAGGGTAAATACGCACGGCGAGAAGGACGCTGATACCAGAAAAGACTAAATGTGCGGGCGGGAACACCTGCAACAACCGTCAAGATAGGCAATAATGAACAGACAAACCTACTTTGACTTACTAGACTAGCACCTGCGCCAAGGACCATATTGGTAGATAAGCTATACAAGCCATCCACGATGTGGTTCAGATATTCCATCAATTTGGAATCGTCATTCTTGTCCAGCTTCTCTGCGTGCTTCTTTAAAAGGTTCAAGATATCATCGGGGGACTTGCAACGTTGGATTTCGGTAGATAGTGGATCACAGTGAAGGTCTTTCCCTGTCTGCCTCGAGTAGTTGGCCAAGGCGGCACTGAGAATGGGTTGCAAGTTGGGAGAAGGGACAGCCGAATATTTACCCGAAGACATGGGTGTACGGGAGGGACGTATGTATTAGGGCGTAGCCGCGGCTTTTGTTCATCTTGCATATCTTCAGCAGGTGTCACACCGTAAGCGCTAACATGTGCACTGCAACGGGACTGATCGTGAGAACCCATGACGTGCGTTTTGTGCAAGAAATTCCAAGGATGTCGACATCAACTTGCTTGTACCACTGACAGGGGCAACCATATGGAGCATAGCGACGTAGGTAAACCTTCCCATTTTGAAATGTCGACGATCAACAACGGTCTACACCCACGTGGAACGACAAATTTCATCACAACATCTGGTGATCCTGTTGTCTACTACTCGACTTTGGAAGGCCTAGAAGATTGTGTGGTATGAGTAGAACCGCTAACTATTCGCGTGCTTGTAATGATCTCAACTTGATCAACCTAATTTACGTAAACGACGAGATACGATCACCCCGCGCCCACGCCCCGCAGTCACATGGCCGCGGCGCAAGGCCAGGGCAGTGTTCCTAGGTTTCCTAGGTTGGAAGGTTATGCGGGTGTGTGCGTAGCGTGAGTATTGCTGTTGGAATGGGGATTACAGTAGGGGCGGGATGACAGGCGTGGGAAGCGTAGCGGACATTGTACCTTACAGTTGCCAGACGCTGAGATAAGCACAGAGAATGCGACTTCATCAGCTTCATCCCCAACCACTACAGTACCTCTTGGGGCAATGCCCGCCCCTCCAAAGGCCGGATGCGGACTTTGCTGCAGGGACGACGTCACGGTTGCAGGAAAATGAGTTTGTGAGGGTCAAGGTAATGTTATTTCATTGTCGGATGGGCACTCCCATCCTCAAGTTGCTGACGTATGCTATTTTAGAGCCTAAATCCCTGAAAATAGTGTTGGATCATCTGGGTAAATTCTTTGGAGCTATCGTTGTAAAGACCCACGATGTAAGGCGTCCCTAATAGATGCCTTACCATAAATATTATTACTCACACATGATCTACATTTGTTGTGTGAAACGACTAAGATAAAATACTGCTTAGGATCGAAGATCCTAAGCAATCTATTTGGAACGGGCCGGCTCGAGACTGGCGTCGCATGACGCACAAGTCGCGCGAGCGGCCTCCCGGACCGGCCCGAGCCCACACTGGGCTTGAGCCAGAAATAACGAGAACGCGAGGTCGCCAGCCCTCGCGATCATAAATATCATGCACACTGAAACAAATGTGCACCAATATAATTTATTGAAGTTTCATAAATCAAATAATAATGAGCGATGAGAGATATCGCCTCTGATGAGTCGTTGCGCCAGCGGCACAGGCGGTCTGATTCGAGGGGCTACTACGTGCCAGGCCCATGACTCGCGTCAGTAACACTGGCGGCCCGGTCCGCCTAGATAGTAAATAATTAGGCAACGCTGCGACATTCTACGAGCGTTGCACATTGATTCTAGCAGTGCACCCCGGTGGGACGGCCTGCAATAAATAAATTAAGTACCCTAAATTACTGAGGCACGTGAAAACCGCGCGATCACGAAGATGTTTCATAAGTAAGTGAAACATGTCGCGATCCTCTTGATCGCAACAGATCGGACTATGATTATTATAGATCTAGGGTAGTAGAACATGTATTTATTCCGCCTGCCTTCCCCGATGGAAGACAGACTTACTACTCCTACATAGCACTGACAATAAACCGCAGATTCAGCTGGTTCTGTTGTTGTGTGCCTTTGGAGAGTTTTAAAGTCAAAATCTCATCCATAATCTAATCTACAACAGGACTTTGTAACGCTAGAGACTACTCGCGGTACCAAAGTCTTACACACGATGTGCTACCCTTTCGTTTATATTACGCCGGTGTTTAGATATAATACAAGTCTTTGTTCTCAATCTCTCTATACGTGCGACAACTTAACGCTGGCACCCCCGACCTCGCCATTAACATGATCTTTGGGACTCCGGCAGGAGGCAAGGCCCTCGTGGAGTTCATTGATGCGACCCAAGCACCCAGGAGACACCTCCCAGCAGACCACGTTCTCAATCTCGCTAAACGTGCGACACCTTGAAGGTAGCGTCGCATACTGTAGGGTCAACTTGGCCCCAGATGCCTCCGTTGCGGAGATCGCCGTGTCCATTTGCCTTTGCCAATTACTCACGCCAAGCAAGCTCAACGAGAGACGCGAGTTTTCGGTCAAATGAAGCAAAATATCATCTTGGTGTCAAAAACGAGAGTGGAGACGTGGCAAATGAACACGTGCGCGGGAGCGGAACGAGCGGGAGAGGCAGCGCAGAGCAAAAAGAATGTGGGACGCGTCCTTGATCCCCCAGTCTCGTATTTTGGTATTTAACTAGTCTAGTGTGTGTGCTACGGACTGAATGGATTTAGTGCCAAGACGGCCGCTCGATCTTAGTGTGCACGAGGCGGGGCATTGCCATGTGCTCGGGTGAACTAACTATGCTAAGGTAAAAGGGAATTTGTCTGTAGAAAGTGAATGGTATCGTAATGGGCAGCTGTGGGCGCCCGCCCCCAACGAGGAGCAGGCGTTGTCCACGCCGGCGGGCCCTCAGGGAGCCGCGGGCGTTGGCAATCCCGTCTCAGGGTCCCAGCGCACGCTGCACGCCGTTCTCGGCTGTCAGCCCCTCTTCGTGCCTGATTCGATTTCCCCAACACATCTCCAATTTGATCTGTGCGGGACTCTCGAGAATGTCTGATACTAGTAAAGTGTCTGATACTAGTAAAGAGATTAGAGTTAGACTTTTCTCCATTTTCAGAACCAGATCTACAAATCAAGTTATGATAGGCTGTCGTCGATTCAACATCCCACTTGCAACCATGCGTTCGGTTATACCCTACACCCCCTCACCAGCGCGCTTTGACAGTAATTGCGCAAGTTCGTCGTGAGACCGCCCCAAAGCGACTTGCAAAGGCGTCTGGCCCTTCTCGTTTTGGAGATTCAGATCCGCCTCGTGCTCGAGTAGAACCTCGGCGACCCGGAGATCTCCCCTTTGTGCCGCAAAGTGTAATGGCGTGAAGAGATCGTCATCCCGCACGTTCACATCCGCACCGTGGTCAAGTAACAGTCGCACAATCTCCACAGATCCGTATTTCGACGCCAAGTGCAAGGGAGTCTGGTTAGTCCCCGGGCCACTCCGGATATCCACGTTCGCGCCACGCTCCAAGAGTAGCCGCACGATTGCAAGTTGTCCACCTTCCAGTGCAAAGTGTAATGGGGTGCCGCCATCCTCGCCTTGTTCGTTGGGATTCGCGCCGTGATCGAATAAAAACTGCGCAATGTCGCAATGTCCGTCTCTCGATGCTCGCTCGAGAAGGCTGAAACCCCACGAATCCCGGAGATTTATGTCGGCGCCATGCTCCAATAGCAGTCGGGCAGCGTCCAGTCTTTTGTTCTCAAACGCGATAGACAGGGGCATTTTTCTCATCGAATTCTGCGAGTTTGGATCTGCGCCGCGGTCGAGCAGCGCCCTTAAGACCTTGGTATCTCCATACTTCAAGGCCAGATGTAACGGTGTTGCATCCCCGTAACCCCGAGCATTCATCTCAGCATCGTGTTCCAGCAGAAAAAGCGCAACCTCCAGATGTCCCTGGTACAACGCCGCATGCAGTGGAGTCATATGCGATCCACCCCTGGCGTTGATATCTTGGGGGTAGGTACCGATGAGACGTTCTACCATATCACGGAAACCACAAAATGCAGCGTAATACAGTGGAAGTCCACCGGGCTGTTGCACGGAACGGGAGGAGTATCGTTCCGAAGGTATATCGATATCGTGGACCCGGACCCAGCATGCGAAATGTGGTCTGTCCTTGTCGAAGAGGTAATCCATCTCGTCTTGGATAAGTGAAGAGACTTTCTCGAACTGTGCATGATTAACCCAGTACCACGCAGCATACACCGCCAGGGGGAAGTCTCCGATGCGATTCTCGTCCACTGTGTCATCGAGTTGGAGGAGTATGCAAAGGCATGCCCGTGCGAAAAATGTATGCGCGGACAATAGAGGAACATGGTAGTGGGAAACAAGATTCGAGTTTGCGAGCCGACTTGATGTCAGGTACTCTTTCACCGTGAAGTGAGAAAACTGCACGACTTTGGAATCCTCGACCTCGACAACGGTGACCAAAGTAGAGCACGCCGACATCACAGCTTCCTCTGCATCCTCCGGGCGCCAATCCGCATCGAATCCGGGCATCGTTTCCGCGTCCAGCTCAATCGCAAAGACCTCAACAAGTTCATCCACACGAAGTGGGCGAACAGATACTGTGAGGCATTGGAATAGACGATACGTATATCCCCGCTTCTCCTCATCAATGTCTTGCAAAGTCCGGTCATACGTCTCGTCCAGAGTCTTTGGCAGCTCATCCAACACCCGTTTGATGCTCTGAGGAAAGCACCGACGCAATGTTTCTATCTGACAATAGACCCATCGAAACCTACATCATCAAGTGAGCACGCGTTACCAAGAGAAACCGATTACATACATCCCGCCAGCTTTTCGAGTGAGTGTATCAATTACCAATATCTTGTCTCCTTCTCTCCACCTTCGCATCTTCTGGTCCGAGCGAACCGCCCAGCTGATGTAGTCGATAATATCCTGGTTTTGTCCAGATTGATTGTGGAGAGAGATGTTGTAGACTGATAAGGGTTGGAGAACAACTCGGATGTCTATCTCGGGACGGCTGGTGACACAGAGATGTAGACACGGAATTGAAAAGTTGATGAGCTCCTGCACGAGCTTGAGGGCTCGCTCGCGTTGTGTAGGGAATCCTGATGAATTCGGGCATTCATCTAGAGCGTCAATAATGAGATACAGTGGGCCTTGCCCCGGAAGTTCGAGCATCTTCTTCAAACATTGTAAAAGAGCACTGTCACTAGGTTGTCGGGATCCACGATCGTGTTTCGAGTAGAGAGCAGCGAGAACATCACAGAAGGAATCAGATTGAGCAGAGATTTGGACAAGTAGAGATGACAGCAAGCTGCGAGTGTCCCGCTTAGAAGCGTCACGAAAGTCGAAATAAAAATAAGCGAAGGTGGCCAACCCAGCGTCACGCAAGTCCTGAACTTCCTGTATGATAGTTGAACTTTTCAAAGAGGTGAGTGGATCATTCAGACGACCGCAATAGTCTCATCACATACCACAGAACACTCTTTCCGGAACCGGCTACAACACAAGGACTATCAGTTGTAACAAGACTCAGAATGGTGAGCGATGCCTACGGTTTCCATGTATCCACAAGAGCGAACCAGTGGCGTTCCACTCTTTGAAGGTGTCTCCTTGAATAAACCACTGCGCAGTTCCGTCATGATGCGCCCCACGAGCAAGGTTGTGGTTGGTAGAGGGGTCCGGAGGAGATAACCAACGTCGAAAGTTCTCTTGTAACTGGTCGCCTGTGAGAGCAACTTCAGAACCGACGTAAAAAGAGCAGTATTGTGGGATTACGGACGGTTCGTCTTGTTGATTTGCTCTGCCGCACGCTGCATGAGGACTTGTAGCCACATTTTAGAGAAAGCTCGAGCTCGAGTGTTAGTTGGATATACCTAGAGACTCTCGAATGCCCTCCGTAGATGCCTTGCCATCTAATCGGAGAAGAGTAAGTACCATACAGATCCCCATAGAAACACGATAAGAGCCGCACCTTCCATCACTACCGCCATGTTATTAACCAGACCATGAATAATCTCCAAAGTCTGAACGGCCGTCGCCCGACACTCCTCCTGGGTGAGTCTGTCGAGCCTGCTTAACACTGCCTGGACCTCATTGTCGCCGAGTAATTTCTTGGCAAATTTCTCTGTAGCGAGATGGGCCAAAGTAGTTATTCGAAAAGACGAACTTACTCATTCGCCCCTCGTTCATCCACTTTGTCGCCAGGGAGAGTACAGAAAGGAACTCCGTCAATATCTTGACTAGTATTTCGGCCATTGCTGGAGTAGGTTCGATCTCGGATCGAGAATAACTTGTGAGGCGCATGAGGAAATTTTCTAGACATTCGAAAACATCTATGAGGGTATCTTGACCATCCTTGACGCCCTTGGCCGCCTGGTGGAGAGAGGCATCATAAGGAAGTGATTGAACATGACAAGATGTATACGCACAGAGAGAAGGACACTGATACCAGAAAATATTACTTGTGCGGGCGGAAAAACCTATAATAACCGTCAAAATACAGCTATAAGGGAACAACAAAATTAAACTTACTAGACTAACACCCGCGCTAAGGGCTGCATTGGTAGACAAAGCATGCAGACCATTCACGATGTAGTTCAAATATTTCATCATTCTGGAGTCGTCGCTTTTGTATTTGTCTAACTTCTCGGCTTGTTTCATGAATACATTCAAGATATCGTCGGGGGTCTTGCAGCGTTGGATATCGGTGGAGAGAGGGTCATTCTGGAGATCTTTCCCTGTCTGCTTGGAGAAGTTAGTCAAAGCGGCGCTAAGAATGGGTTGCAAGTGGGAAGAAGGGGCAGCTGCGTCGCTAGTTGCAGACGTATTCATAGAGGGAAGTGAGTAAGACGCGCGTAACCCTTGCCCAGCTTGCCTCCGAAACTTTGAGGACAAGAACCCTGAATAGGTAGACACGCATACATACAGAAAGAATCGCACAGTAGGTGCTAATCTGTTCTTACCACCGGACTCTCCACAAATTGGCCATTCAAGCTAACACACGGAGGCAAATTGACCAAGGTAATGAGTCCAGCCCCTGAACCTAACCTGAAGATTGGGTTTAGGTTTATGTTGGGAATCAGTTCGTTGCACCGGCAACACCTCTACTGAATCTGATCTCGCTCATGCCTAGCAGGCGTTCGCATTGATGAAGTCGCATACAGGGCCTATGCCCACACACAGATGGAGGTTACAGAGGCACCCACACTGCCGTGGATATCGAACTATGTGCGTTTTCTTCCAATTGCGCTACAGATGAAAGTATATCTTTTGGATTGGCAGCGCAAATTTGGAGTATAGGTTGTACCTGAACCGGCCCTGCTCAAGCGTACCCTCTCAAACACCTACAGCTGGACGAGTCCCCGTTGTCCAACCAGCAGCAAAGAGCAGCTCACCATCTCTGTGGTAATTCCAGTTGCAGCCGCCATTCACCCTTGCACCTCGGAAGTGCTCAAGTCATCCAGGTGTATGCGGTCGTGGTAAGCAACCATTTCTCCACGCCGGCGCCCTCCGCTCCGCTGAGATAATCTGCCCGCCTCCACCCAGTCCCCATTATGCGCTTGTGCCACCCATCTGGGGACCCACGGCCCACGGCGCACAGCCAAGCGGCTCTTTGGGCCCTGGGTTGGACGTTCTTGCGGGACCTGGACGCCATCTGAGTATTGCAGTTTAGGGTCGTGCGCGGATCTTGTAGGAGTGCAACTTTAAGTCTCTAATCCGGTCCTCTCGAGAATGTCTTGTAGCGAGTCTACACCTTTCTTGCTTATCAGCACCAGGTTTCCAAATTAAACTAAGCTGTCTTCGATCCAACATCCTAGTTGTAATCCTAAGCTCCATGATACCCATGTCCCTTCACCAACACGCCTCGATAGGGGGTGGACTTGTGCCTTTTTGCGATGACGTCTTCGAGATTGCGTAACAGGCTCGTGAACGGCTTATTGGATAAGACCTCCCAGTCTTGTACTCGTAAGGAAGTGTCATCGCGTAAGAAAAAACCCTCGTTTGCGAACCCACTTGTCTGGGTGCCTCAGACAAGTTATCATCCAAGTTTCCGTATCTTTGTGGATTCAAGACCTCACTGTTGGCAAAACTGGAGAGTGTCCCCTGCGCCCAATTGGTTTCGAGAATGAGGAGGGTAATAGATAAGAGGACATAGAAGGCAGATTCGAGATCATGGGTAAACGTTTGCGTGATAGTGGGGTTACAGATAAAATCTACGGCCATGTACTTCCATGTGCCCTATGAGCCGAGCTCCGCATTAATTTAAATAGCATTCGAAGAGTTACACGTACTGAGACCAGCCTCGTTATCGTTTATATGACCATCATCCTTGACCTTGCATAGGTCCCAGTCGATAAGTAATCGTCTGTCAAAGGGACGGTCATTCGTTATCGTAATGTTGGCAGGACTGATGTCACGATGAAGTACGCCAAGTAAGTAAGTTTTCTTGTGAGCTATAGAAGTTGTGTCAGCGTCCAGAAATGAAAACATCGCAGCGCGGACCCTCTGTTGAGAATTCATCGAATTTCTTGCCCACGGTATCCAGAATCAAGCGATGATATCGAAGTACTGGGATAGATAGTTTCAACCCCCCGGGAGCAAACCCGCTTCGGAAAAAAGTCGAGTTTGTGTTTGGTGGTACCTCACCTCACCAACATCGCAGAAGTCCACGCACAAAGGGATATCCTTGACGTTGCCCTGATGAAGCATTTAATAAACTTTTCCCTCCGGCTTGACGCCGTCTGCTACATACCGCCATGAATCGGTCAGGAAAACGCGCTTCGTCCTCTCGAGGTCATAAGCAACCGACGTGCGTGTCGAACCGGGGGTAATGACGGGAGGTTAAAGATGAGGGCTGTTGATGATGTAGCGACGAGGCTTTGAATGGAGATCCTCGTTGTGGAGTGAGACGGCCAGCAAGGGCATAGGGCCGTCCGGACAGGTTTCGAGGGTAGTACGAATCTCGTCATCAGAGAGCTTGGTCACAAACTGGTCACTGCCCCGTTCTTCAGGAGTCTCCCCGTTGTAAGCCTCGAAGAACTCCGGGAATTCGAGGCGGTCGTTGTATTAGACGGGTTCACTGAAAACGATCCCACTTGCGATCCCAACGCATGAGGCGAGCGTAATGCTGAATGACAAGCACAAGGAAACAGTGCGTTCGGTATTGCAATCCCATTTAGATAGTGACGTATCTCGCAATCTGATCGATTGTATCCGTAGCGTGAGCCGAACTCTTGACAACGTGGTTTCTTGATGACGTGTTGTGCAAGCTTCTCTGCCGGGATGTAGAAGGGATCCTTTTTTTAAACTCCATGATGAACTCAGCCTTGGAGAGATCACACCCAGTGACCACTCCGCTTTCTCTGCTGTATGCAACGCAATTGGGTTTGATTGGAAATTGAATTTCCCGCCTGGGCCATGAGTTAAAAAAACTTAATGACTCACGAATGGTTCATACAGATCCTTCCTCCATCAAATAACTCCACTAGACCATCAGAAAATACCTTTCCTAAACGCAGATGGAGCCCCCGGGGTGACCGATTTCGGAGGAAAGGAAGTTCGAAAGAAATTCTCGAGCGGGCACGGGGCCTAGAATTGAGGGTGTGAGACCACAAGCCGCCCTTGAAAGTTGTATTTCTCGTGAGAAATCTGAGGATGGCGCCTCCGAGTCGAAACTCATGCTAGGCGTGGACATTTGTGTTACAGGAGGCACCTGCCAGTGGTTAACCCGGACTGAGAACCTATCACGTGCGTTTTGTGCAGTGGGACGAGCCCACCACGTTCAGGTAGAAAAATTAAGTATGGATGTTATTACAGGCTCTACCGCTCTAATCTGTCGTCCTACCAATTCGGTAGCCTTATTGAGTATAAGACGAATCCCATGGTCCTTGCGATGATTGACCCTGACGGACGCTCCGAAGTCGCGGTGGGAGGGTGATGGTTCCGGGGCAAACCTATATCTGTTGTGTTACATACTCTAGATGACTATTCAAGTTCGTGGAACCTGTCCGTCCCAGTCAACTAGATTGAATTCTATACACATCTCCTAATATGGACCCGCAACTACAATCCGTTCCTCGTGTTGTGACAAGACTAGGAATACACTGTTCTTTGTTTTTCAGCATCAGGCTGACTTCATTTCAACATCCTACGTGTAATCCTACATTCGATTATACTCTATGTCCCTTCACCAGCGCGCTTGGATAGTAATTGCGCAAGTTCGTCGTCAGACCACTCCAAAGCGACTTGCAAAGGCGTCTTCCCGCTGTTGTTTTTAAGATGCAGATTCACGTCATGCTCGAGTAAAACCTCGGCGACCTGGAAATGACCGTATTGAACCGCGACGTGCAACGGGGTGAAGAGGTTGTCATCCTGTGCGTTCACATCAGCACCACGGTCAAGCAACAGCCGCACAACCTCCACATATCCCAATTCCGACGCAACGTGCAAGGAGGTCATATTCTTCCTATCCCGAATATTCACGCTTGCACCACGGTCAAGGAGCATCCGTGCAATTGCAATTTGTCCATTTCGCGATGCAAAGTGCAACGGAGCCAAGCCATATTCGTCCTGTTCGTCGGCATTCGCGCCGTGATCGAGTAATAACTGCACAATGTCGCAATTCCCGCATTCCGATACCTTCTCGAGCGGACTCCAAAGATCCTCATCCCGGAGATTCATGTCAGCGCCATACTCCAATAACAGTCTGGCCGCCACAACATCGCCGTTCTCCGACGCGATTAATAACGAAGTCTTCCTTTGGTCAGTCACCGAGTTTGGATCTGCGCCGCGGTCAAGTAGCGCTGTCATGACCCTGGCATCCCGAGATCTCGATGCCAGGTGTAAGGGAGTTGCTCCTTTGTTGTCTCGAGTATCCACATCGATACCGTTCTCCAGCAGGAAAAGGACGACTTCCAGATGACCTCTGGCCAGCGCAGCGTGCAGTGGAGTCACGTGCCTTCCGCCCCTAGCGTTAACCTCCTCTGGCCTTGTACTGATCAGACGTTGTATGATATCGCGGAAACCACAAAGCGCGGCATAATACAGTGGGAGTGCATCGGGTTTCTCCGGGGAACTTGTGAACAAAGAGGACCTCCACGGTATATCGATGTCGTGTACCCAGACCCAGCATGCGAAATGTGGCTTCTCCTTGTCGAAGAGGTAGTCCATCTCATCTTGGATAAGCGATGATACACTCTCGAACTGAGCATGTTCGATCCAGTACCGCGCTGCATATTGAGCCAGGGGGAAGTCCTCAATGTGATTTCTATCCATTGTGTCATCGAGTTGGAGGAGTATGCAAAGGCAAGCCCGTGCGAGAAATGTATGTGCGGACAGTAGAGGAATGTGGTAGTGGGAAACAAGATTTGAGTTTGCCAGCCGACTTGATATCAAATACTCCTTCACAGTGAAGTGCGAGAACTGCACAAATTTTGAATAGTCGTCCTCGACAATGGTGACCAAAGTAGAGCACGCCGACATCACAGCTTCCTCTGCATCCTCGGGACGCCAATCCGCATCAAATCCGGGCATCTTTTCCGCGTCTAATTGAATTGCAAGCACCTCGACGAGCTCCTTCAGACGAAGTGGGCGAATAGATACCGTGAGACATTGGAATAGACGATATGTATATCCCTGCTTTTCCTCATCGATGTCTTGCAAAGTCCGGTCATACGTCTCGTCCAGAGTCCTTGGCAACTCATTCAACGCCCGCTTGATACTTTGAGGAAAGCACCGACGCAATGTTTCGATTTGGCAGTGGACCCATCGAAACCTATCTCATCGTGTGAGCACCCACTATAAAATAACAATCTCAATCACAGCTTACATCCCGCCAGCTTTGAGTGTGAGGGTATCAATTACCAATACCTTATCGTCTTCTCTCCATTTTCGCATCTTCGGGTCCGAGCGAACCACGTAGTGGATATAATCGGTAATATCCTGGTTTTGTCCAGATTCGTTGTGGAGAGAGATCTTGTGGACTGCTAGGGGTTCGAGAACGCCTCGGATGTCTATCTCAGGACGACTCGTGATGCAGAGATGTAGACATGGAAATGGGAGGTTGGCGAGCTCCTGCACAATATTAAGGACTTGTTCGCGTTGTGTAGGGAACCCCGACGAATTTGGGCATTCATCTAGTGCATCTATAATCAGGTAGAGTGGGCCTTGCTCCGGAAGTTCGAGCATCTTCTTCAAGCATTCTAAAAGCACATCGTCACTAGGCTGTCGAGATCCATGGTCGTATTTCGAATAGAGAGCAGAGAGAATTTCACAGAAGGGATCATATTGAGCACAGATTTGAACAAGAAGGGATGACAAGAAGCCGTGGGTGTCCCGCTTAGAAGCATCACGAAAGTCGAAATAAAAATAGGCGAAGGTGGCCAACCCAGCGTCGTGCAGGTCCTGAATTTCCCGAATGATTGTTGAGCTTCTCAAGGGAGTGAGCGCATCATTCAGGAAAGGGTGACTGATTCATCACGTACCACAGCACACTCTTTCCACAACCGGCTACAGCACAGAAGACTATCAGTCTTAGCAAGACCCACAATTCGGAGAGATACTTACGGTTCCCATGTACCCACAAAAGTGAACCATTCACTTTCCATGCTTTGAAGGTGCCTCCTTGAATAAACCACAACGCAGAACCGTCGTGATGTGCCTTGCAAGCAATATTGTGGTTGGTGGACGGATCCGGGGGAGACAGCCAACGTCGAAATTTTTCTTGTAATTGGTCACCTATGGTAGCTACTTCATAATCAACGTCCAAAAGGAAGCAGGATGAGGGTACAAACGATTCGTCTTGTTGATCTCCTCTGCTACACGTTGCATAAGGACTTGGGGCAACAGTTTAAACCTTTTCGTTCTCATATATCGGTTGGGCGTACCTAGAGCCTGCCAAATGCCTTCCGTAGATGCCTTTCCATCTACTCAGATATGGATTAAGTACCATACACAAAGTCATAGGATTCGGGTGTGAGCCGCACCTTCCATCACAACCGTCATATTATTCACGAGGCCGTGGATAATCTCCAAAGTCTGCACTGCAGTTGCCCGACTCTCCTCCTGCGTGAGCCTATCTATCCTTCTTAACACCGCTTGGACATCATTGTCGCCGAGTAGTTTCTTTGCAAATTTCTCTGGGGAATGTTGGACCAAAGTAGTTATGAGAAGAAAGAGAAACGTACTGAGCCGTCCCTCGTTCATCCATTTTGTCGCAAGAGAGAGTACAGAAAGAAACTCAGTCAATATCTTGACCAATACTTCAGTCATCGCCGGTGTAGGTTTAATCTCAGGTCGAGTATAACTCGTGAGGCGCGCGAGGAAGTTTTCGAAGCACTCAAAGACGTCGATAAGCGTATCGTGACTATCCTTGACGCCCTTTGCAGCCTAATGGACCCAGAGATAAAAAATGTGATGAGAGATAACGTAAGTCAAACACTCACGGTGAGAAGAACGCTGATACCAGAAAAGACTAGTTGTGCGGGCGGGAACGCCTAAAAAATGCGTCAATATGTATCAATAGTGGAAAGACAAATTTTCTTTGACATACTAGACTAGCAGCTGCGCTCAGGCCCGGATTGGTCGATAAGGCATACATACCATCCACAATGTGATTCAAGTATCTCGTCAATTTCGAGTCGTCACGGCTATATTCATCCAACTTCTCGACAATTTTCTTGAACACATTCAGGATTTCATTGGGGGAATTGCAACGTTGGATTTCAGCGGACAGTGGATCGCTCTGGAGGTCTTTCCCTGTCTGCATCATGTAGTTGGCTAAGGCGGCACTAAGAATGGGTGGCAAGTTGGAAGAAAGGGAAGCCGCATCGTTCATCGAAGACATAGGTATAAGGGAAGAAAGTGAGGACTAAGAGGGCGTAACCCTCATCTTGCTTGTCTTCATTGGGCACAGCTGGCATACACTCATCACGTGCACTCAAATCACCGTGATCGACCGTATTGCCGTCTGACGCTATTCCACTGTACTCCAGCTCCCCACAGCTCAGCTGAGAACTGATCTAAATTTGGCAAACGCGATAGCTATCCCAACTAGAATTTGTCATTTTCGGCACACTGAGTAGAAAATCGCGTTTTTCCTGTTGTTCAACTTTCAGTGGAAACATCAAGTCAAGCCCGTCAATTCGCAAGAGCGGCCCCATCAGCACGCACGTCAAAAGCAACCGCAATTTGTGCTACAGTCAAGGGTTAGCATTTCTCTGGGTGGTGGAGTTTCCGATACTCTGCAGGTCAGTGCCTTCAGCAATCCGCTCTTTCACCTGCAAATGAAGCGCTCCGAGTTATCTTCCCTCACGACCAGGTGTATTTATGCGTGACCTACCACCATCACTTCACGGTGCTCTCAGCTGTGATGTTCCACTCGTCCCGTTGTGTGCTTTCGTCGCCCATTTGGGGACTCACCGTGTGTGGTGCAAGGGCGGGCGGCTCTGCCTCTAGGCCCTGGGTTGGAAGTTTTTGCGGAACGTGGGCGCTGTCTGAGCAGTATCGCAGTTTAAGGGCCTTTGATGGAGCAGTGTTCACTCCTCTAGGTGAAGTCCGCGAGGAGGCGGAAAGCATGGCTGGATGGGCACTCACTCAAGTTGCCGACGTGTCGTTCTTCTGGAGCCTGGACGTGGCATATATTTACGATTTGTTTGATTACGTTGATGGCTGTTGGCTTATCATAGCTTGGACCCGCCCGCCGTGCAGTAGTACATATGGCTGCATTTCAAGCTTATTCTGGGGTTCCGATGTAGTTTTAGATGTACAGTGTTCGTTCTTGATCTTGAAAGTGGTCTCCAGACTAAGGACGAGCTAGCCTAAGTTGCATCGGTTGCGGAGATCTGGTTTCCAATTGCTAAGGTTGTTAAGACGAGGAATACAATATGCCGGGAAATTTCAGCCAACTGGATCAGATTTCGTGACACATCCGCCAAATAGTGTCCCGTTGACCCGCAACTCCTTGACATGCCGTCCTTTCGAAAACGCCTTGTAGCGAGATTGGGAAATATACTTTTCTTGTTCTCAGAACCTGGTTTCCAGAATAGACAAGGCTGTCTTCGTTTCAACATCCTACTTGAAATCCTATGTTCCATTATACCCTATGTCCCCTCACCAGCGCTCCTTGATAGCAGTTGCGCAACTTCGTCCTCAGACTCCGCCAAAGCGAGTTGCAAAGGCATATGGCCGTCCTTGTTTTGGAGATGCGGATCCCCATTACGTTCAAGTAGAACCTCGACAACCTGGAAACGTCCGCTTTTTGCCGCGAAGTGCAACGGGGTGAAGAGATCGTCATTCTGCGCATTCACATCAGCACCACGGTCAAGCAACAGCCGCACAACCTCCATGTAGCCGCGTTTTGATGCTCCGTGCAAAGGGGTCTCGTTCTCCAGAGTCCGAGGATCCACCCGTGCACCACGGTCAATGAGCATCCGTGCAATCGCAAGTTGTCCGAAATACGATGCGACATGTAATGGAGCCCGGCCATCATCTTTGTCCTGTTCGTCGGCATTCGCACCGTGATCGAATAATAATTGTACAATGTCGCAATCATCCCATCTTGATGCCTTGTCGAGAGGGCTATAATGATGGTCACTCCGGAGATTCATGTCAGCGCCATGCTCCAATAGCAGTCTGGCGGCCACCACGTCCCGGTTCTCCAACGCGATTAACAATGAAGTCATCTTTGGTCTGTCACCGAATTTGGATCTGCGCCGTGGTCAAGTAGCACTCCCATGGCCCTGGCATCCCCAGATCTCGATGCCACGTGTAAAGGAGTTGCTCCTTCCTTGTCCCGAGCATCCACGTCAACACCGTTCTCCAGCAGGAAAAGGACAACTTCCAGATGACCTCCGGCCAACGCAGCGTGCAGTGGAGTGACCTGCATTCCGCCGCTAGCGTTGACATCTTCTGGGCTTGTACCGATTAGACGTTCTATTGTATCGCGGAATCCGCAAAGCGCGGCATAATACAGTGGGAATGCATCGGGTTGCCCCGGGGAACTGACCGAAAATGACATCCAGGGTTTATCGATGTCGTATAACCAGACCCAGCATGCGAAATGTGGTTTATCTTTGTCGAAGAGGTGGTCCATCTCATCTTGGATATGTGATGATACGTCCTTGAACTGTGCATGATCAACCCAGTACTGCGCTGCATATCCAGCCAGGGGGAAACCCTCGATGCGATCTTCGTCTATGGTATCATCGAGTTGGAGGAGTATGCAAAGGCAAGCCTGTGCGAGAAATGTATGCGCAGACAATAGAGGAATGTGATAGTGCGAAACAAGATTGGAGTTCGCCAGCCGACTTGATGTCAGATACTCCTTCACAGTGAAGTGCGAGAACTGGACAACTTTAGAACCGTGGTCCTCGACAATGGTGACTAACGTAGAGCAAGCCGACATCACAGCTTCTTCTGTATCCTCGGGACGCCAATTCGCATCAAATCCGGGCATCGTTTCCGCGTCCAGCTCAATCGCAAAGATCTCAACGAGCTCATCCACACGGAGTGGACGAACGGATACTGTGAGGCATTGGAATAGACGATATGTGTATTGCCGCTTCTCCTCATCGATGTCTTGCAAAGTCCGGTCATACGTCTCATCCAGAGTCTTTGGCAACTCATTCAACGCCCGCTTGATGCTCGGGGGAAAGCACCGACGCAACGTTTCGATTTGGCAGTGCACCCACCGAAACCTATTGCCATCGTGTGAGCACGCACTCTAAAATAAAAACCTCAATCACAGCTTACATCCCGCCAGCTTTGAGTGTGAGGGTATCAATTACCAATATCTTGTCCTCTTCTCTCCAGTTTCGCATCTTCGGGTCAGAGCGAACCACAGAGTGAATATAGTCGATAATATCCTGGTTTTGTCCAGATTCATTGTGGAGAGAGATCTTGTGGACTGCTAGGGGTTCGAGAACGGCTCGGACGTCTATCTCTGGTCGGCTGGTGATGCAGAGATGTAGACGTGGAAGTGGTACTTTGAGGAGCTCTTGCACAATCTTGAGGGCTCGCTCGCGTTGTGTAGGGAACCCCGATGAGCTCGGGCATTCATCCAGTGCGTCTATAATCAGGTAAAGTGGGCCTTGCTCCGGAAGCTCGATCATCTTCTTCAAGTATTCTAAAAGCACATCGTCACTTGGCTGTCGAGATCCATGATCGTATTTCGAGTAGAGTCCAGTGAGGACTTCACAGAAGGGATAAAATTGAGCACAGAGTTGAATAAGAAGAGATGATAGCAAGCTGCGGGTGTCCCGCTTCGAAGCGTCACGAAAGTCGAGATAAAAATACGCGAAGGTGGCCAGCCCAGAATTATGCAAGTCCTGGACATCTTGAATGATCGTCGAGCTTTCCGAAGAGGTGAGTAAACCATTCAGACAACAGCGCAATCACATACCAAAGCACAGTCTTTCCAGAACCAGCTAGAATACAGGAGAATCAGTAATAAAGACAGGAAACGGTAAGATAAACCTACGGTTTCCATGTATCCACAAAAGAGAACCGGTTGCTTTCCATTCTTTGAAGGTGTCTCCTTGAATAAACCACGACGCGGTGCCATCGTGATGCGCCTCGCGAGCAATGTTGTGATTGGTGGACGGATCCGGAGGAGATAGCCAACGTCGGAATGTTTCTTGTAATTGGTCACCTATGGTAGCCATTTCAGAATCAATGTCCAAAGGGAGGCAGTATGGAGATACAAACGGTTCGTCTTGTTTATTTGCTCTGCTGCATGTTGCATGAGGACTTGAGCCCATAATTTAAAACAGCTCGTTCTCAAATGTCAGTGGGACGTACCTAATGCCTGCTGGATGCCTTCCGTAGATGCCTTTCCATCTAATCAGATAAGAGTTGAATATCATACCCATGATCGGATTTGAGTATGAGCCGCACCTTCCATCACTACCGTCATATTCTTCACGAGACCATGGATAATCTCGAAAGTCTGCGCTGCGGTTGCCCGAGACTCCTCTTGTGTGAGCCTGTCGATCCTCCTTAACACCGCCTGGACATCATTGTCGCCGAGTAGCTTCTTTGCAAATTTCTCTGTGGAAAGTTGAGTGAAAGAAGTTTTTAGAAAGGAAGAGCGTACTGAGCCGTCCCTCATTCATCCACTTTGTTGCTAGGGAGAGTACCGAGAGGAACTCGGTCAGAATCTTGACCAGTATTTCAGACATCACTGGAGTTGGTTCGATCTCGGGCCGAGTATAACTCGTGAGGCGCATGAGGAAATTTTCGAGACATTCAAAGACATCGATGAGGGTATCGTGACCATCCTTGACGACCTTGGCAGCCTAATGCACCCACATGTCATGAATAGGTAATTTGACATAACAACGCAAATCACACACCGCGAGAAGGACGCTGATACCAGAAAAGACCATTGGTGCGGGAGGGAATGCCTACAATACCCGTCAAGATACAACAATAGCGAAACAGAAAATCCTGGTTTGACTTACTAGACTAGCACCTGCGCTAAGAACCGGATTGGTCGATAAGGTATATAAGCCATCTACGATGTGGTTGAGGCATTTCGTCAATTTAGATTCGTCATTCTTGTCGAGCTTCTCTGCGTGCTTTTTTAAAACGTTCAAGATATCATCGGGGGACTTGCAAAGTTGGATTTCGGTAGATAGTGGATCACTCTGGAGGTCTTTCCCTGTCCGCTTCGAGTAGTTGGCCAAGGCGGCGCTGAGAATTAATTGCAAATTGGGAGAAGGGATAGCAGCATCGTTAACCGAAGACATTGGTATAAGCGAGGAGCGTGTGTAAGTGGGCGTAACCCTTGCCTTATCTTCATCAAGCGCTAATCGGCCTGACCTGTGCTGAGAGCCCATCACGTGCATTTCATGAGCCCACATCAGACGCGCCAACACCTCTCTATATATATTCTACAGACAGTACCGTACTAATCTATCGTCCTGCCTAAATTTGTAGCTCAAGTCGTTGAGGGAGAGGAATGAATCTGCGCCCATACCTATACCTCCTGTGCTACATTCTGTGGGTGACCGCTCGTCGAACCTGTCCGTCCCGAAGCTGAGGAAAGGCTGCAGAGCGCCGCACCGCCACGATCGAGCCTCGCAGCAGCGATCTCCGTCACACTTTTGTCGTGGTCTGCCACTGTGAAAGACGAGGGCGGAGTGGGAGTGACCTGACGGTCACGTCGTCGATGCTTGTAACCGTGGGTCATCACCGTTGTTCAAGCTGTCGCAGCACAGCATGAAAAAGCACCCAAAGTCGCAAGTCGCTGTCGTGGTTATAGGCGTGGCGGAAATGGTCGTGCCCGTGTTGAGGTGGCGAGGGTATGACATTGCCTCACGACATCGCCAACATAGCCATGACCGCCAGCGGCTAGCCAACATACATAGAAGTGAAGACGCAGGAGGGCGGCGCGTGGAGGATTGGACTTACAGTATCAAGGACTGGGGAAAAAAAGGATCCCAAAAATTTGACTCATCGTTTCTGTGCTGTGGTACCGTTGTCACCCATTTGTTGTATAAGCTGTGAAAACTGTGAGCTCTGTTGGCCGAAACTTATGGGCGTAGAGAAATGTGAGAAATGAGTCGAAATTGGAGGGTCGACCAAGGCTCAGACCCATCACGTGTACAGGTTGCCGCCGACTCAGCCAAGTTTCAAGTTGCCAGTGACAGAATTTCCCTCTCATACGCCAACATCATAAAACGATCAAATGCATAACCAATTTAATGCCATTACTTATTGGAGTTTCACCCTGATCTGCATGACCGTATTGCCATCTCACGCTGTTCTACTTTAGCTATACTGTTTGGAAATCGATCCGATTTTGGATGGATACTTGTAACTACCGGAAGGTAGTTTTGTATTCCCAGCTTGCCAGCGCTTGTCAAGAGCAAGTCTGCGGGCCCTGGAAAAACTTTTGCTGAATCGGAACTAGACCCATCTCGCTAGGTATGCAGCAGCCTGTCAGCAGGCTACATCCAGTCTTATTCCCCGTATATGGATGTAAGACGCAGAGACAGCATACTTCTCACGTTGTCCCGGCCCAGTGCGGCTACCCTACTCAACCCCGCCCTCTAAAACATTTACAGGTGGACAAGTTCCCAATATCTAACTAGCCGTAAGAGCAGCCCACCATGTCCAATACGACCTGTAGTTGTAATACAGCCGCAGCCGCACCCGTCCGCTCTTGCACCCACAAAGGAAACACTCTAAGTCATCTTACCGCACGACCGGGTGTATACGTGCGCAAGCCGCCACCATCACCCCATGGTGCCCTCAGCTGTGATGTTCCACTCACCTCCCTACAGCCCCGGTTCTTCCGTTACCCATTCGGGGACGCACGTATGTGACGCAAGGCCAGGCTGCTCTGCCTACGTGGGCGCCGTGTGAGTACTATCAGACTTCGCTAGAGTAGTGTTCACTGTTGCGATGGAGTTCTTCTGGAGCCTGTATGTGTGTGATCAATCGTGAACATAGCATATATTTACGATTTGTTGGATTACGTGGATAACCCGTTCACTTATCATATCGTAGACCCGCTCACCGTGCGGTACATATGATTTCATTTCTAGCTTGTTAGTCTTAGCTGCTTCTGTTGCGGAGTTCTCGATGGCTAAGAGAGATATACAATATGCCGGCAAATTGCAGATTCCGTCAGAACTGACCCGATTTGGATTGGGTGTCTTTGCCGGACCGCAGTTCCGGTCGGTCCATACTACATAGGAAGGCGCCTCCCTCAGTGAGCAGCAGGAGTGCGCACTCAGGCTGCTGGGGCTACATACAGGGCCTATGTCCGTACACAGGCGATGGTTGCAGATATGTCCACACAATGGATATGCGTTTTCCTCCAACTGTCGGTTTAGAGGAACTTATTCGCCAATCTATTTTTGTTATTGTAGATATAAAATATACGCCGTGCTTGACCTGGCCACGATGCGGCTACCCTGCTTAAGCCTGCCCTCTCAAACATCCCCAGGTGGACAAGCTCCCAATTCCGATCCAGCAACTGGAACTACAATTATTCACCGCACCTAACTGACCGCAGTTATCCCACAGCCACAGACGAGCGTTTCTCGCGCGGCAGTGTACGCCGATGTTCTGCCTCTGCAGCAGCAGCTGCAGCCGGTGCCATCTGCCCTCGCGTCTGCGAAGGAAGCGATCATCATCCCGCACGACCAGGCGTATGCGAGCGCGGTACGCAACCACCGTCCCACGGCGCCCTCAGCTGAGATGTTCCGCCCGCCCCCGCCAACTCCCATTGTGCGCTTGCGCCACCCGTCCGGAGTCCCGCCCACGCCCCGCATGGCCGCAGCGCAAACTCAGGTGGCTCTGCCTAGGGTTACCAGGTTGGAGGTTTATGCGGGACGTGCGCGTCGCGTGAGTATTGCAGTTCAAAGGCCGGATGCGGACTTTGCTGCAGGGACGGTGTCACGGTTGCAGGCAAAGGAGTTTGTGAAGGGCCATATGAGGGGCAAGGTAAATGTCACTTCATTGTCGGATAGGCCTCAAGTTGCTGATGTATGGCTTTTTTAGAGCCTAGATGTCTGATTTATCCTGAAAATAGTGTTGGATCATCTGGGTAAATTCTTTGGAGTTATCGCTGCAAAGACCCACGCTGTGTAACTATGGCTACCCTTTCGTTTATATTACGCTGTGGTTTAGATATAATCCGAGTCTTCATTCTTAATCTCTCTAAACGTGCGACAACTTAAAGCTGGCTTTACATAGGGTCAACTTGGTCCCAGATAAATTAGAGTTAGACTTTTCTCCTTTTTCAGAACCAGATCTACAGAATATATTCTGACAGGCTGTCTTCGATGGCCCAAGCAAACGGCTTGTGGCACACTGGTGCTCCGAGTCGGTGCTTGCCGGAGCCCGCGCTGGCGCTTGCCTCGGATTATAAATGACTGTCGGCACAAACAAAGGGAATCTGTCCGAACCAAAACGAGATGGAATCACCCATTTTATCATCAAAGTGGTCTCGAGTCTAACGTCTCGGCTGCATCCGTTGATTCAACGCGGAGATCAGTTTACCAAGTGCTGAATTGTAAGGAGAGATCGGGAATTTCTATCACACATCCTGTAATCTGGTCCTCTCTAGAATGTCTTCTATCTATCATCCTACTTTTAATCCTACATTCCATCATACCTATGTCCCCTCACCAGAGCGCTTTGATAGTAGCTTCGCAATTTCGTCGTGAGACCGCTCCAAAGCGAGTTGCAAAGGCATCTTGCCGTCCTCGTTTTGGAGATGCAGATCCGCACCACCATCAAGTAGAACTTCGGCAACCTGGAAACATCCTTCTTGTGCCGCGAAATGCAACGGGGTGAAGAGATCGTCATCCTGTGTATTCACATCAGCACCACGGTCAAGCAACAGCCGCACAACCTCCATGTAGCCGTTTTTCGATGCTCTGTGCAAAGGGGTCTCGTTCTCTCGAGTCCGAGGATCCACCCGTGCACCACGCTCAATGAGCATCCGTGCAATCGCAAGTTGTCCGTAATACGATGTAAGGTGTAATGGAGCCCAGCCATCATCTTTGTCCTGTTCGTCGGCATTCGCACCGTGATCGAATAGTAATTGTGCAATGTCGCAATACCCCCATTCAATTGCAATCTGGAGAGGGCTACAATGATCCTCATCCCGGAGGTTCATGTCAGCGCCATGCTCCAATAGCAGTCTGGCGGCCACCACGTCTCTGTGCTCTGACGCGATTAACAATGAAGTCTTCTTTTCGCCAGTCACCGAGTTTGGATCTGCGCCGTGGTCAAGTAGCACTCTCATGGCCCTGGCATCCCGAGATCTCGATGCCACGTGTAAGGGAGTTGCTCCTTCGTTGTTCAGAGTATCCACATCAATACCGTGCTCCAGCAGGAGAACGACAACTTCCAGATGACCGTAGGCCAACGCAGCGTGCAGTGGAGTCACGTGCATTCCGCCCCTAGCGTTGACATCTTCTGGGCTTGTACCGATTAGACGTTCTATTATATCGCGGAAGCCGCAAAGCGCGGCATAATACAGTGGGAATGCATCGGGTTGCCCCGGGGAACTGGAACTGATGAACGGAAATGACATCCAGGGTTTATCGATGTCGTATAACCAGACCCAGCATGCGAAATGTGGTTGATCTTTGTCGAAGAGGTGGTCCATCTCATCTTGGATATGTGATGATACGTCCTTGAACTGTGCATGATCAACCCAGAACTGCGCTGCATATTTAGCCAGGGGGAAATCCTCGATGCGATTTCTGTCTATGGTATCATCCAGTTGGAGGAGTATGCAAAGGCAAGCCCTTGCGAGAAACGTATGCGCGGATAGTAGAGGAATGTGATAGTGCGAAAGAATATTTGAGTTCGCCATCCGACATGATGTCAGATACTCCTTCACAGTGAAGTGCGAGAACTGCACGACTTTAGAACCATCGTCCTCGACAATGGTGACCAAGGTAGAGCACGCCGACATCACAGCTTCCTCTGCATCCTCGGGACGCCAATCCACATCAAATCCGGGCATCGTCTCCGTGTCTGATTCGATCGCAAGCACCTCGACGAGCTCCTTCACATGAAGCGGACGAACGGATACTGTGAGGCATTGGAATAGACGATATGTGTATCCTTGCTTCTCCTCATCGATATCTTGCAAAGTCCGGTCATACGTCTCGTCTAGAGTCTTCGGCAACTCATTCAACACCCGTCTGATGCTCTGAGGAAAGCACCGACGCAACGTTTCGATTTGGCAGTGGACCCATCGAAACCTATGTCATCGTGTGAGCACCCACTATAAAGCAACCAACTCAATCATAGCTTACATCCCGCCAGCTTTGAGTGTGAGGGTGTCAATTACCAATACCTTATCCTCTTCTCTCCATTTTCGCATCTTCGGGTCAGAGCGAACCACAGAGTGGATGTAATCGATAATATCCTGGTTTTGTCCAGATTCGTTGTGGAGAGAGATGTTCTGGACAGCTAGGGGTTTGAGAACGGCTCGGATATCTATCTCAGGACGGCTGGTGACACAGAGATGTAGAGATGGAAGTGGTATATTGACAAGCTCCTGCACAATATCAAGGGCTTGCTCGCGTTGTGTAGGAAACCCCGACGAATTTGGGCATTCATCCAGTGCGTCAATAATCAGGTAAAGTGGGCCTTGCTCCGGAAGTTCGAGCACATCCTTCAAGCATTGTAAAAGCACATCGTCACTAGGCTGTCGAGATCCATGATCGTATTTCGAGTAGAGAGCAGAGAGAACTTCACAGGAGGGATCAGATTGAGCACAGAATTGAATAAGAAGGGATGACAGCAAGCTGCGGGAGTCCCGCTTGGACGCGTCACGAAAGTCGAAATAAAAATAAGCGAAGGTGGCCAACCCAGCATCGTGCAAGTCCTGAGCTTCCCGAATGATCGTTGAGCTTCTCATGAGAGTGAGTACATCATTCAGGCAACCGTGACAGAATCAGCACGTACCACAGCACACTCTTTCCAGAACCAGCTACAAGACAGGAGACTATTAGTCATAGCAAGACTCACAATTGCGAGAGATACTGACGGTTCCCATGTATCCACAAAAGTGAACCAGTCTCTTTCCATTCTTTGAGGGTGTCTCCTTGAATAAACCACAATGCAGTACCATCGTGATGTGCCTTGCAAGCAATATTGTGGTTGGTGGATGGATCCGGAGGAGATAGCCACCGTCGAAAGGATTCTTGTAATTGGTCACCTATGGTAGCTACTTCAGAATCAACGTCGAAATGGAGACAGTATGAGGATACAAACGATTCGCCTTGTTGATTTGTTCTGCCGCACGTTGCACGACGACTTGTGGCCACAATTCGAAACGTTTCATTCTCGAATATCAGTTGGACGTACCTAGAGCCTGCCGAATGCTTTCTGTAGATGCCTTTCCATCTGATCGGAGAAGGGTTAAGTACATATGGTCACAGCATCAGAGAATGAGCCGCACCTTCCATCACCACTGTCATATTATTGACGAGACCATGGATGATCTCCAAAGTCTGCACGACCGCCGCCCGAGACTCCTCTTGTGTGAGTCTGTCGAGCCTGCGTAACACTGTCTGGACGTCATTGTCCCCGAGTAGCTTCTTTGCAAATTTCTCTGTGGCGAGGTGGGCTAGAGTAGTTGTTCGAAAAGAAGAACGTACTGAGCCGTCCCTCATTCATCCACTTTGTTGCTAGGGAGAGTACCAAAAGGGACTCGGTCAAAATCTTGACCAGTATTTCAGTCATCGCCGGAGTAGGTTCGATCTCGGGTCGAGTATAACTCGTGAGGCGCATGAGGAAATTTTCGAGACATTCAAAGACATCGATGAGGGTATCGTGACCATCCTTGACGCCCTTGGCAGCCTAATGCACCCACATGTCATGAATAGGTAATTAGACATGACAAGGCAAAAACGCACCGCGAGAAGGACGCTGATACCAGAAAAGACTATTTGTGCGGGAGGGAATGCCTACATTAATCGTCAAGCTGCGGCAATAGTGAAACAGACAAACTTGGTTTGACTTACTAGACTAGCACCTGCGCTAAGGACCGGATTGGTCGATAAGGTATACAAGCCATCCACGATGTGGTTGAGGTATTTCATGAGTTTAGATTCGTCATTCTTGTCGAGCTTCTCTGCGTGCTTCTTTAGAACGTTCAAGATATCATCGGGGAACTTGCAAAGTTGGATTTCGGTAGATAGTGGATGACTCTGGAGGTCTCTCCCTGTCTGCTTCGAGTAGTTTTCCAAGGCAGCACTGAGAATTAGTTGCAAATTGGGAGAAGGGATAGCAACATCGTTAACCGAAGACATTGGTATAAGGGAGGGACGTGTGTATGTGGGCGCAACCCTTACCCATCTTGCTCGTCTTTAGCCAGTATTACACGGTAAGCGCTAACGTGTACTGAGAGCGCCCATCACGTGCATCTCGTGCATAGATCAACGTCAGACGCGCCATGTACAGTACATTCTATATGGATATGGAATCGAGTTATGGGGGAGGTCAGCCCGCGGAGGAACCCCCATTCGTGGTAACAATTGAACAGAGGAATTTCTACAGAATGTACCGTACTAATCTATCGTCCTGCCTGAATTTGTAGCCTCATGATCCTGGTTGTTCCCAAATCACTGAGGGGAATGAAGCTGCGCCCATACCTATATCTCCTGTGCTACATTCTGTGGGTGACCGCTCGTCGAACCTGTCCGTCCGAAGCTGAGGCGGCAGAGCGCCGCACCGCCACGATCGAGCCTCGCGGCAGCGATCTCCGTCGCTCTTTTGTCGTGGTCTGCCACTATCAAAGAAGAGGGCGGCGTGGGAGTCACCTGGCAGTCACGTCGTCGATGCTTGCCACCGTGTGTCATCCCCGTTGTTCAAGCTGTCGCAGCACCGCATGAAAAAGTACCCAAAGTTGCAGTCGCTGTCGTCGTTATAGGCGTGGCGGAAATGGTCAACATGGTCGTATTCGTCATCAGTATGTGGTCAGGACCATCTGGTCATTTGGCCGCGACCCGGGTGGTCATGTGGTGATGGCCATAACAGAGGTAGCCGTAATCGAGTCGTTCTCGTGCTTGTGGTGGACATTCAAGTTGTTCAAGTTGGAGCAGCGGCCCGTGTTGAGGTGGCGAGGGTATGACGCTGCCTCGGCGCCATAGTTGTCGTCGTCGACATCGCCAACCTCGTCATCACCGCCAGTAGCTAGCCAATATACATAGAAGTGAGCAGGCAGGAAGGCGGCGCGTGGAGGTTTGGACTCACGTTATCTACCACTGGGGAAAAAAGAAAGAGCCCCAAAATTGACTCATATCATTTCTGTGCCGCGGCACCGTTGTCACCCAATTTGTTGTATCCATCGTTTATGAACTGTGAAACAGTGAGCTGGATTGGTCGAAACTTATAGGTATAGAGAAACGCCATTTGAGAAATGGGTCGAAAATTGGAGGTTATTGGTCGTAACGACCAGACGATCCAACGCAAGCGGGTGTAACCATACTTGCCAAACCTTTGAAGACAAGAACCCTGATTAGGCAGACACGGATACAAACAGCAAGTGTCACACGGTAGGTGCTAGTCTGTCCTTACCGAAGTCTTCTCAAATCAATCGAATAGTTGTAGAGTAGTTTGGCCGTTCACTGCAGGTTAACCCACGGAGGAAATTGGCCACCCTGAACCTAACCTGAAGGTTGGGTTTGGGTTTGGATTTAGATTTAGGTTGGGAACCAGTTCGCCACACCCGGGAAGACCCTCTACTGAATCGTTTTGATGTAACACGACCCTCCATTCTTGATCTTTACACTTCTGAACATATACCAAGTGGAGCAAGGGATAGGGGGCAAGGGAAGCAAATGAAAACCACGCGCGAGAAGTTCGAGAACAGCAGGGTGAGGTTCGATTCCAGTAACATGAACCTCTTTATATACATCCAACTCTGGTGGTTATGAACTAAGGACAAGGCCACTAAAAATACCAAAGAAAATGGGGCAAAAGGGAAGGCGAAACAGGTAGCTGGTAATGTAGTGAAAGCCCAAACAAACGGCTTGTGGCTGACGGTTTCCGAGTCAGTGGCCCGCTCTGAGTCGGTGCTTCAAGTTGCCGGAGCGCGCGCTGGCGCTTGCCTCGGATTATACTTACATCCTAGTATACTAAACGACTGTCGGCACAAACAAAGGGAATCTGTCCGAACCGAAATGAGATGGAATCACCCATTTTATCGTCAAAGTGGTCTCGAGTCTAACGTCTCGGCTGCATCCGTTGATTCAACGCGGAGATCAGTTTACCAAGTGCTGAATTGTTAAGGAGAGATCGGGGATTTCTATCGCACATCCTGTAATTCGGTCCTCTCGACAATGTCTTCTATCTATCATCCTACTTTTAATCCTACATTCCACCATACCTATGTCCCCTCACCAGGGCGCTTTGATAGTAGCTTCACAATTCCGTGGTGAGACCGCTCCAAAGCGAGTTGCAAAGGCATCTTGCCGTCCTTGTTTTGGAGATGCAGATCCGCACCACGCTCAAGTAGAACCTCGGCAACCTGGAAACATCCTTCGTGTGCCGCGAAGTGCAACGGGGTGAAGAGATTGTCATCCTGTGCATTCACATCAGCACCATGGTCAAACAACAGTCGCACAACCTCCGCGTATTCCGATTGAGACGCATAGTGCAAGGGGGTCTTCTTCCTCCCATCCCGAGGATCCACGCTTGCACCACGCTCAATGAGCATCCGTGCAATCGCAAGTTGTCCGTAATACGATGCAATGTGTAATGGAGCCCAGCCATATTTGTCCTGTTCGTCGGCATTCGCACCGTGATCGAATAATAATTGTGCAATGTCGCAATGCCCCCAATTCGATGCTATCTGGAGAGGGTTCAAATGATCCTCGTCCCGGAGGTTGATGTCAGCGCCATGCTCCAATAGCAGTCTGGCGGCCACCACGTCTCCGTGCTTTGACGCGATTAACAATGAAGTCATGTTTTGGTAAGTCACCGAGTTTGGATCTGCGCCGTGGTCAAGTAGCACTCTCATGGCCCTGGCATCCCCAGATCTCGATGCCAGGTGTAAGGCAGTTGCTCCTTCGTTGTCCCGAGTATCCACATCAACACCGTGCTCCAGCAGGAAAACGACAACTTCCAGATGACCGTAGGCCAACGCAGCGTGCAGTGGAGTCGCGCACATTCCGCCACTAACGTTGACATCTTCTGGGCTTGTGCCGATTAGACGTTCTATTATATCGCGGAAGCCGCAAAGCGCGGCATAATACAGTGGGAATGCATCGGGTTGCTCCGGGCAACCGGTGAACGGAAATGACATCCAGGGTCTATCGATGTCGTATAACCAGACCCAGCATGCGAAATGTGGTTTATCTTTGTCAAAGAGGTGGTCCATCTCATCTTGGATATGTGATAATACGTCCTTGAACTGTGCATGATCAACCCAGTACGCCGCTGCATATTTAGCCAGGGGGAAATCCTCGATGCGATTTTCGTCTATGGTATCATCCAGTTGGAGGAGTATGCAAAGGCAAGCCCGTGCGAGGAATGTATGCGCAGACAATAGAGGAATGTGATAGTGCGAAACAAGATTGGAGTTCGCCAGCCGACTTGATGTTAGATACTCCTTCACAGTGAAGTGCGAGAACTGGACAACTTTAGAACCGTGGTCCTCGACAATGGCGACTAACGTAGAGCAAGCCGACATCACAGCTTCTTCTGCATCCTCGGGACGCCAATCCGCATCATACCCGGGCATTGTTTCCGCGTCTAATTGAATCGCAAGCACCTCGATGAGCTCCTTTACACGAAGTGGGCGAACGGATACTGTGAGGCATTGGAATAGCCGATATGTGTAGCCCCGCTTCTCCTCATCGATGTCTTGCAAAGTCCGGTCATACGTCTCGTCCAGAGTCTTTGGCAACTCATTCAACGCCCGTCTGATGCTCTGAGGAAAGCACCGACGCAATGTTTCGATTTGGCAGTGCACCCATCGAAACCTATGTCATCGTGTAAGCATGAACTCTAAAATGACAACCTCAATTACAGCTTACATTCCGCCGGCTTTGAGTGTGAGGGTATCAATTACCAATATCTTATCCTCTTCTCTCCATTTTCGCATCTTCGGGTCAGAGCGAACCACAGAGTGAATGTAGTCGATAATATCCTGGTTTTGTTCAGATTCATTGTGGAGAGAAATCTTGTGGACTGCTAGGGGTTCGAGAACGGCCCGGATGTCTATCTCTGGTCGGCTGGTGATGCAAAGATGTAGACATGGATGTGGGACCTCAACGAGCTCTTGCACAATCTTGAGGACTCGCTCGCGTTGTGTAGGGAACCCCGATGAGCTCGGGCATTCATCTAGTGCATCGATGATGATGTAAAGTGGGCCTTGCCCTGGAAGTTCGAGCATCTTCTTCAAACATTATAAAAGCGCATCGCCACTGGGTTGTTGAGATCCGCGACCATGTTTTGAGTAGAGGCCAGCGAGGATTTCACAGAAAGGATCGGACTGAGCACAGAATTGAATAAGAAGGGAAGACAACAAGCCGCGGGCGTCCCGCTTCGAGGCGTCACGGAAGTCGAGATAAAAATACGCGACAGTAGCCAGCCCAGCATCATGCAAGTCCTGGACATCTTGAATGATCGTCGAGCTTTCCGAAGAGGTAAGTAAACCATTCAGACAACAGCGCCATCACATACCACAGTACACTCTTTCCAGAACCGGCTAGAATACAGGAGAATCAGTAATAAAGACTGGAAACGGTAAGATAAACTTACGATTTCCATGTATCCACAAAAGCGAACCGGTTGCTTTCCATTCTTTGAAGGTGTCTCCTTGAATAAACCACGACGCGGTGCCATCGTGATGCGCCTCGCAAGCCATGTTGTGATTGGTGGACGGATCTGGAGGAGATAGCCAACGTCGAAAGTTTTCTTGTAATTGGTCACCTAGGGGTAGCCATTTCAGAATCAACGTCCAAAGGGAGGCGGCAGTATGAAGATACATACGATCTGTCTTGTTGATTTGCTCTGCTGCACGTTGCATGAGGACTTGGGCCCACAATTTGAAACGCTTCAATCTCAAATGTCAATTGGACGTACCTAATGCTTGCTGAATGTCTTCCGTAGATGCCTTTCCATCTGATCAGATAAGGATTAAATACCATACACATGGTCATAGGATTCATGTATGAGCCGCACCTTCCATCACTACCGTCATATTCTTCACGAGACCATGGATAATCTCGAAAGTCTGCGCTGCGGTTGCCCGAGACTCCTCTTGTGTGAGCCTGTCTATCCTCCTTAACACCGCCTGGACATCATTGTCACCGAGTAGCTTCTTTGCAAATTTCTCTGTGGAAAGTTGAGTAAAAGAAGTTGTTAGAAAGGAAGAATGTACTGAGCCGTCCCTCATTCATCCACTTTGTCGCGAGGGAGAGTACCGAAAGGAACTCGGTCAATATCTTGACTAGTATTTCAGTCATCGCCGGAGTAGGTTCGATCTCGGCCGAGTATAACTCGTGAGGCGCATGAGGAAATTTTCGAGACATTCAAAGACATCGATGAGGGTATCGTGACCATCCTTGACGCCCTTGGCAGCCTAATGCACCCACATGTCATGAATAGGTAATTAGACATAACAAGGCAAACACGCACCGCGAGAAGGACCCCGATACCAGAAAAGACAATTTGTGCAGGCGGGAATGCCTACAATAACCGTCAAGATACAGCAATATTGAAACCGATAAACTTGGTTTGACTTACTAGACTAGCACCTGCGCTAAGGACCGGATTGGTTGATAAGGTATATAAGCCATCCACGATGTGGTTCAGGCGTTTCGTCAATTTAGATTCGTCATTCTTGTCGAGCTTCTCTGCGTGCATTTTTAAAACGCTCAAGATATCATCGGGGGACTTGCAACGTTGGATTTCGGTAGATAGTGGATCACTCTGGAGGTCTCTCCCTGTCTGCTTCGAGTAGTTTGCCAAGGCGGCAGAAAGAACTAGTTGCAAGTTGGGAGAAGGGACAGTAGCATTGTTAACCGAAGACATTGGTATAAAGAAGGAACGTGTGTACGTGGGCGTAACCTTTTCCTTGTCTTCCGACTCATTAAGCGCTAATCAGCGCTAACCTGTCCTGAGAGCCCATCACGTGCATTTCATGTAGACGCGGCGACGCGCCAACACTCTATACTGTATGGATATGGAATAGTTATGTGGGGGTCAGCCCGCAGAGGGAACTGTATTCGGGCAGTAACAATTGAATAGAGGAGTTTATACAAACTGTACCGTACTAATCTCTCGTCCTGCCTAAATTTGTAGATTCATGATCCTGGTTGCTCCCTAGTCACTGAGGGAGAGGAATGAATCTGCGTACATACCTATACCTCTTGTGCTACATTCTGTGGGTGACCGCTCGTCGAACCTGTCCGTCCCGAAGCTGAGGAAAGGCTGGATAGCGCTGCACCGCCACGATCGAGCCTCGCGGCAGCGATCTCCGTCGCACTTTTGTCGTGGTCTGCCACTATCAAAGACGTGGCGTGGGAGTGACCTGGCAGTCACCTCGTCGATGCTTGTCACCGTGGGCCATCCCCGTTGTTCAAGCTGTCGCAGCACAGTATGGAAAAGCACCGCAAAGTCGCCGTCGCCGTCGTGGTTATAGGAGTGGCGGAAATGGTCAATATGGTCGTATTCGCGATCAGTATGTGGTCAGGGCCATCTTGTCATTTGGCTGCGACTCGGGTGGTCATGTGGTGATGGCCATAACAGAGGTAGCCGTAATCGAGTCGTTCTCGTGCTGGTGGTTGCGGTGCGTGAGCGTGAGCGTGATGGTGGTGCCCGTGTTGAGGTGGCGAGGGTATGACACTGACTCACGACATCGCCAACCTAGTCATGACCGCCAGCGGCTAGCCAATATACATAGAAGTGAAGAGGCAGGAAGGCGGCGTGTGGAGGTTTGGACTTACAGCATCACGCACAGGGGAAAAAAGAAGGATCCCAACAATTTGACTCATCGTTTCTGTGCTGCGGTACCGTTGTCATCCATTTGTTGTATAAAATGTGAAACTGTGAGCTCGGTTGGCCGAAACTTATAGGCGTAGAGAGATGTGAGAAATGAGTCGAAATTGGAGGTTATTGGTGGTCGACCAACGCACATGAGGCTCAGACTCATCACGTGTACGGGCTGCCACCAGCACCGTGACTAGTACTCACCCCGACATCATAAAACGCTCAAATGCATAACCAGTTTAATGCCATTACTTATTAGAGTTTCCTGATCTGCATGACCGTATTGCCATCTCACGCTGTTCTTTAGCTATACTGTTTGGAAATCGGTTCCGGAACGCTGAATGTCCCATCCAGAAATGACACTTACAACGTACTAAAGCCAGCTCTTCTATATTAGACTGAGCTCAAATTCTTGCGTTTATCCATACAGCTCCCCACAGCTCAGTTGAGATGTTTTCTGAATTTGGCACACGCGATAGCTGTCCCACCCAGAAATGTCGTCTTCGTCACTTTGAACTTGCCCCGAGGCTCAGCTGCATCTGTTGTTGCGGAGCTAAGAGAGTAATGGGAAATTTCAGCCAATTGGGTCAAATTCCGTCAAACACTGTCCCGTTGACCCACAACTCTAATCCATACGGTCCTCCGAGTCTCAAGAACGTCAGTGGGACTATTAGGAACACATTTTTCTTGTTTTCAGCATCGGATTTTCCGAATAAACTAAGTTATGACTATCTTCGATCCAACGCTCTACTTGTAATCCTATGTTCGGTGATGCCCTCTGTCTCTTCACCAGCGCGCTGTGATAATAATTGCGCAAGTTTGTCGCGAGACTTCTTCAAAGCGACTTGCAAAGGAATCCGGCCGTTCTTGTTTTGGAGATGCGGATCGGCGTCATATTTGATTAGAACCTCGGTAACCTGCAAATCTCCGCATCGTGCCGCGAAGTGCAACGGGGTGGAGAGGTCGTCGTCCTGTGCATTCACATCAGCACCACGGTCAAGCAACAGCCGCACAACCTCCATGTGTCCTTCTCGCGACGCCATGTGCAAGGGGGTCATGTTCTTCCTAGCCCGAGGATCCACGCATGCACCACGCTCAAAGAGCATTCGGGCAATCTCAAGTTGTCCATAAATTGATGCAACGTGTAATGGAGCGAAACCAAGTCCGCCCTGTTCGTTGGCATTCGCGCCGTGATTGAATAATATTTGTGCAATGTCGCAATGCCCGCATTCCGATGCCTTCTCGAGAGGACTCCGGAGCCCCTCATCACGGAGCTTCATGTCGGCGCCATGCTCCAATAGCGGTCTGGCGGCCACCACGACTCCGTTCTCTGACGCGAAAAATAGTGCAGTCCTCATGCGGTTAGTCACCGAGTTTGGATCTGCGCCGCGGTCAAGTAGCGCTCTCATGACCCTGGCATCCCCAGATTTCGATGCCAGGTGTAAGGCAGTTGCTCCGTAGTGGTCCCGAGTATCGACATCTACGCCGTTCTCCAGCAGGAATAGCACAACTTCTACATGACCTCTGGCCGACGCAGCGTGGAGTGGAGTCATGTGCCTTCCGCCTCTAGCGTTGACATCTTCTGGGCTTGTAACGATTAGACGTTCTATTGTATCGCGAAAACCACAAAGCGCAGCATAATACAGTGGGAGTGCATTGGGTTGCCGTGAGAACATGGAAAACAGCCATGTGGCCCAGGGGAATTCGATGTAGACCCAGTATGCGAAATATGGTTTGTCCTTGTCAAAGAGGTAATCCATCTCATCTTGGATAAGTGATGATACGCTCTCAAACTGTGCATGATCAACCCAGTACCGCACTGCATATTCAGCCAGAGGGAAATCCTTGATGCGATCTTCATTCATTGTGCCATCTAGTTGAAGTAGTATGCAAAGGCATGCCCGTGCGAGAAATGTATGCGCAGACAATAGAGGAATGTAATAGTGCGAAACAAGATTTGAGTTCGCCAGCCGACTTGATGTTAGGTACTCCTTCACAGTGAAGTGGGAGAATTGGACAACTTTAGAATCGTGGTCCTCGACAATGGCGACTAGCGTAGAGCACGCCGACATCACAGCCTCTTCTGCATCCTCGGGACGCCAATCCGCATCAAATCCAGGCGTCTTCTCCGCGTCTGATTGGATTGCAAGCACCTCGACGAGCTCCTTCACATGAAGCGGACGAACAGATACTGTGAGGCATTGGAATAGACGATATGTGTATCCTTGCTTCTCCTCATCGATGTCTTGCAAAGTCCGGTCATATGTCTCGTCCAGAGTCTTCGGCAACTCATTCAACACCCGTCTGATGCTCTGAGGAAAACACCGACGCAACGTCTCGATTTGGCAGTGCACCCATCGAAACCTATGTCATCGTGTGAGCACCCACTATAAAACACTAACTCAGTCATAGCTTACATCCCGCCAGCTTTGAGTGTGAGGGTGTCAATTACCAATATCTTGTCCTCTTCTCTCCATTTTCGCATCTTTGGGTCAGAGCGAACCACAGAGTGGATGTAATCGATGATATCCTGATTTTGTCCAGATTCGTTGTGGAGAGAGATCTTGTGGACTACTAGGGGTTCGAGAACGGCTCGGATGTCTATCTCAGGACGGCTGGTGACACAGAGATGTAGAGATGGAAGCGGAATATTGACGAGCTCCTGCACAATATCAAGGGCTTGCTCGCGTTGTGTAGGAAACCCTGATGAATTTGGGCATTCATCCAGTGCGTCTATAATCAGGTAAAGTGGGCCTTGCTCCGGAAGTTCGAGCACATCCTTCAAGCATTGTAAAAGCACATCATCGCTAGGCTGTCGAGATCCATGATCGTATTTTGAGTAGAGAGAAGAGAGAACGTCACAGGAGGGATCAGATTGAGCACAGAATTGAATAAGAAGGGATGACAGCAAGCTGCGGGAGTCCCGCTTAGACGCGTCACGAAAGTCGAAATAAAAATAAGCGAAGGTGGCCAACCCAGCATCGTGCAAGTCCTGAACTTCCCGAATGATCGTTGAGCTTCTCATGAGAGTGAGTACATCATTCAGGCAACTGTGAGAGTATCAGCACGTACCACAGCACACTCTTTCCAGAACCGGCTACAATACAGGAGACTATCAGTCGTAGAAAGACTCACAACGACGAGAGATACTGACGGTTCCCATGTATCCACAAAAGTGAGCAGTCTCTTTCCATTCTTTGAGGGCGTTTCCTTGAATAAACCACAGCGCAGTACCATCGTGATGTGCCTTGCAAGCAATATTATGGTTGGTGGATGGATCCGGAGGAGCTAGCCACCGTCGAAAGGATTCTTGTAATTGGTCACCTATGGTAACTACTTCAGAATCAACGTCGAAATGGAGGCCGTATGAGGGTACAAACGGTTTGCCTTGTTGAGTTGTTCTGCCGCACGTTGCATGACGACTTGTGGCCACAATTTGAAACGTTTCGTTCTCGAATATCAGTTGGACGTACCTAGAGCCTGCCGAATGCTTTCTGTAGATGCCTTTCCATCTGATGGAGAAGGGTTAAGCACACGTTGGTCATAGCATCAGAGAATGAGCCGCACCTTCCATCACCACTGTCATATTATTGACGAGGCCATGGATGATCTCCAAAGTCTGCACGGCCGTCGCCCGAGACTCCTCTTGTGTGAGTCTGTCGAGCCTGCGTAGCACTGTCTGGACGTCATAGTCGCCGAGTAGCTTCTTTGCAAATTTCTCTGTGGCGAGGTGAGCCAGAGTAGTTGTTCGAAAAGAAGAACGTACTGAGCCGTCCCTCATTCATCCACTTTGTCGCGAGGGAGAGTACCGAAAGGAACTCGGTCAAAATCTTGACCAGTATTTCAGTCATCGCCGGAGTAGGTTCGATCTCGGGTCGAGTATAACTCGTGAGACGCATGAGAAAGTTTTCGAGACATTCAAAGACATCGATGAGGGTATCGTGACCATCCTTGACGCCCTTGGCAGCCTAATGCACCCACATGTCATGAATAGGTAATTAGACATAACAAGGCAAACACCCACCCCGAGAAGGACGCTGATACCAGAAAAGACCATTGGTGCGGGAGGGAATGCCTACAATACCCGTCAAGATACAACAATAGCGAAACAGAAAAACCTGGTTTGACTTACTAGACTAGCACCTGCGCTAAGGACCGGATTGGTCGACAAGGTATATAAGCCATCTACGATGTGGTTCAGGTATTTCATCAATGTGGATTTGTCATTCTTGTCGAGCTTCTCTGCGTGCTTTTTTAAAACGTTCAAGACATCATCGGGGGACTTGCAAAGTTGGATTTCGGTAGATAGTGGATCACTCTGGAGGTCTTTCCCTGTCTGCTTCGAGTAGTTTTCCAAGGCGGCACTGAGAATGAGTTGCAAGTTGGGAGAAGGGACAGCAGCATTGTTGACCATTGGTATAAGGGAGGAACGTGTGTAAGTGGACATAACCCTTCCCTCGTCTTCCGAGTCATTGAGCGCTAACCTGTGCTAAGTTGAACCTGTGCTGAGAGCCCATCACGTGCATTTCATGCACTATCGCACCGACACTCTATACTGTATGGATATGGAATCGAGTTATGGTGGGGGTCAGCCCACGGAGGGAACCGTAATTCGGGTAGTAACAACTGAATATAGCATTCTACAGAGGGTACTGTACATCAGGAAGTTGTGTTGTAGCTAGGTAGGCCTAGGTAGCCAAGGTAGCAGCTGTAGCACTGTAGGCAAGTCCCAAATAGGTTGTACTCTGTAGCATCATCCTGGCTATGTAGCACACTGTAGACCCTGTTAAGTCTACCTAGATCACTGTAGTTCATCATTACTTACTCAGTAGCCACTTGTAGACTTTGTAGTTCACACACTCACACCAAAGATAATGAGTAAATAAATGTATTCACAATCACAGGTACACATGTACTACATGCTAATATAAACTAGTCTTCACTACGTGAAGCCAGGGCCATGGGGAGGAGTTGGGGTGGGTATGACAATGCGAGGAGGAAGAGGGGGGGACAAGGACAAGGAAGAGTACGATGATGATGATGAGGACAAGGAAGAGGGCAACAACGACAACGATGACAAGAGAAGAAGGGACAAGGGCGGAGGGGGAGGCAGAGGACAACGCAGAGGGTAAAAAAAGGGGGTGGAGTGAGAAGTGTCACAACTCACGGGTAGTACTAGAGGGAGTGTTGTACTATATGGGGGGACTTGGGCATTAAGGAAGCAGAAGTCAGTGTGTGAAAATCAAAAGAAAGAGGACACAACACACCCAGAACTGTGCTTATAGGCAATGGCAGTGGCGGCAAGGGGGCAGCGCTGCCGTTCCAGCGACAGCAGCGGGACAAACGACAGCACCAGAGGGTCAGTGATCCTCAAGGAGGTGACACAGAGAAGGTGACAAGGTAATGTCACGATGGCAGAAGAAGCAATGAGACAACGACGCAGAGACAACAACATAGAGGAACAGAGACAACAAAGGGGGGACAAGAGGAAGCGAAGTTGGAGCGGCAGAAAAGAAAAGTCAACATCGTGCAAACAAGGATAAATATGCACGTGATTGGCGCATCAGAATCACTAACCAGAAATGCCTAGCAGCAGTGTCGCGTTGCCTTACCACTCTTCACGCGCGTGAACGATGGAACCACCGAGACGGTGTCGACACTCTGGCATGACCTCGAAGCGGCACGATACCACATCGCTGAACTCGTAGATTTGCTTGTTTTGACAACGTGAGTGTTGGAGGGACGCAGGGGTGCTCGGGAGGTCCCTCCTGTCTGAGCGCCGCCAGGTGCGTTGCCTTTCTTTTTTTTTTTTTTTGAGAAAGTTGACACTTCTCTCGACTTAATCCGTCACCGTTTCCGACACCATCGTCATCGCCTGCTGCCGCTACCCACAGCGCGCTTGAGGGAAGCTAGTTCGCATGGCAGCAACGTCCCGTTCGTTTCGAAAACACCCGTGTTGGAGGGGTGTTGGGATGCCTGAGGGATACTTCCCTGTCAGGCATTACTAGGTATGGTGCATCCACTCTTCCACTTCACTGACTTCTCTGTAGTTTTTTCTTTCTTCGCTCCCTCTTTGTTCCCCTTTGATGAGGGATGGTGTGGTGTCATTCCTCGCCACGGAGGGGAACCGCTCACGCCACGTCAATGTCCTTGGCGTCGGGACTGCTCTGGTGCCACATTTGTGGCCGTCCGAGCTCCTGACGCCTGTGACCAGCACGTCGCATGGCGGGGATGGCATCCGATCACGGCTCTGAGCACGTGCCGAATCGGATACGGACATCGGTAGCGATGTGCAGGGCGCCCTTGACACGGCGAGATGGCGGACCATGTTCCCTCCAGTTGTGCAACAGACAAGGCAGACTCGGAAGAGTCCAAGCAGGAAAGATCAAATTGAAAACTATTATAAACTGAGGAGTTTGATATCAGGAAGGGGATGTGCTAAGCGAGGCGAGAAGGCCCGAATAGAGGCTAAAATAAGCCCCCGAAAACATGAAAACATGAGATCGATCCCCCCACCTGCCAGTACAGAGTACTTGGTAGTTCCCTTCCAATCTACAGAGCACTTGGTAGTCCAGGTAGTCCCCTACCAATCTAACAAGGTCTACAGCACCTACATGGGCTACCGAGGGGGCCTAGGAGCCAGTCCTCTACCTAGGTGGGTCATGTTTCCTGATGTACTAATCTATCGCCCTGCTTAAATTTGTAGCCTCATGGTCCTGGCCGCTCCGAGAAGAAAGATTTTTGCCCCATACTTATACTGTACCTCCTGTGCTACATACTGTGGGTGAATACTCGTCGAACCTGTCCGTCCCAAAGCTGGGAAAGCCATCGAGACTCGCGGCAGCGATCGTCATCGCACTTTTGTCTCGGCTGCCACTATTAAAGACGAGGGCGACCTGGCGGTCACGTCTTTGATGTCTGTCATCGTAGGCCATTCTCTTTATTCGAGTTGTCGCAGCATGGAAAAAAGCACCGCAAAGTCGTCGTCGGCGTCCAGGTTTGATAGTAGGCTTAAGCGGAAATCGAGGACCACCCACACAACAAGTATGGTCACAGCGGGTCGCAATCACCGCAACCACGATCACACAGAAAGTACCGATCATGTACACGAGATGGTCATAACCACATAATGATTACGACCATGTTTGACCATGTGAACCGCGGTCTTGGTCACGTGGCTCAGAGGGTCATACGGTCTCATACCCTGATTGCCATGTCAGAGGGAGCCTAATGGAATTATTCTCGTTCTTCTGGTTGCCAAGGTGGTTGCGGTGCGTAAGCGTAATGGTGGTGGGTGTTCAAGTTGTTCAAGTTGGAGCGGTGCGTGTTGAAGGGGTGAGGGTATGACGCTGCCTCCGTACCATCGCCGTCGTCGTCGCCATGATGGCCAACCTAGTCGTTACCGCCGGTGGGTTAGCCAATATACATAGAAGTGAAAAGGCAGGAAGGCGGCGCGGGGAGCTTTGCTTTGGCAGTTACAGTACAGTGTACGCACTGGGGAAAAAGGAAAGAGCCGAAAAATTTGACTCATATCGCTTCTGTGCTGCGGCACCATTTACGTTGTCGCCCAATTTATCGTATCCATCGTTTATAAATTGTGAAATTGTGAGCCGTGTCGGTCGAAACTTATAGCCTATGAGTAGAGAAACATCATTACAGCGAGGTTATTGGTAGTAACGACCGTTACCACGTGCGAGATTTGTCTCTAAGAAAAAGTAATCAAGAAGCACATATACATTTATGCGGCTCGTTCTAATTGGCATCGCATGCTGTAGTAAATTAACAAAAAATTATCTCCATTTACATCCCGAATGAATCCTCGTAATACGCGGACGGTCGTGAGCCTCCAAAATGAATCCCCCACGACGGTGGTATAAAGGAGGGATACCAACAACTTGAACCCGTAGCAACGACCACACACCACCCAGCGATGAAATCGGTTCTCCTCTTCATCGTACTTTCCGCTGCAGCAGCTGTCGTGCGCGGCGCCGAACACGATGGTCACGTGCATCGTCATCATCGTCATCATCACCACAAGAGCTCGAGCGGGGGCACGGGCTTGGCCAGCGGAGGTTACTATCAACCGGCTAAGGGCCAAGCGTCCTTCACCGCTTACTATGGCTGTCCTGATCCCTGTAAGCATTGCCCCCTTGTCTAGTATCATGGAATCCATTCTGAGCACCACGTCTCCCGTGTAGCTTGTGGTCAAGTCACGTACGGCTACTCGGCAGCGATCAGCCAGAGATCATTCGGTGCCTCCTCCGGCTCTGGTGACGCCTGTGGGCGCTGCTTCAGAATAACCGAAACCGAGGATCCATCCACGCCCGACTGGAAGGGCCCATTCAAGACCATTACCGTGATAGTTAACAATTTGTGCCCCTATGCGAAAGGTGAAGATTGGTGCGGCCAATCGGCCTCTCAACCACTCAATAACGTCGGTGAAAAAGTGCAGTGCGTTCTTTTCTGTCTTGGGACGGCCGACATGCTGAAAAAAAACTGATCGCAGTTTTGATCTGTGCGTCGACTCGGGTGCGGCGGCGGGATTCTTCACTGCACCTCGTGGTTCTGGGAAGGGTTATTATGAAGAAGTATCTTGCGAAGAGTGGAAAGGTTCGATAGGAGAGCCTCTCTGGGGCCACTCATGCATGGCCCCACGTAACGCTCCAAACTGGCCAGCAGTAGCATGCGGAAATACAGGTGCGAGGCCTTTCCTTTCCCTGTATCGTGATGCAACTTTAGTTTATGTCAACGTCAGGCACCGCACCCCAGTGATAGCACGACGCGCTACGACAAGGAAGCTAGGAGTTCATATCGCAGGTTAAATAAGCTCGTTGCATCGACGGAGTATTGAGGCTGGAGAAGAACGGAAGTAGACACTTTCCTTTTGGCATACCTAATAATATACCAAATAAAATCGTCGCTCGTTTCATTGGGTGGAATCCCGTGCCCAGCATGCAACGAACCATTTCCGGGTTGGACTTTGGCCATAATGACGCTCAGAGAAGATGTGGTCGCCACGGAGGCCAGAACATTTCACCCTCATCTTCGAATGAAGTTCGATAAATTTGATGCCAAACAAGTCTCTAGATGCAGTCCTCGAGGCCTTGAGGCTTGAGGGAGACTCATGGATATGCGGGCAGAACGGCCTTGTGGGAACTTGTTTCCCGTGTTGTTGAACGTAAAAGCGTCCGTTTCGGACTTACGTCATTAGTCCTTAGGGGTCGCACCCGCTGTGCGCTTATGGTAACACCCAAATTTATTTTTTTTGAAAATTCTCTGGAGAAGTGATCCCGGGGAGTTAAGTAGCAAGTAAGCATTATACATAATTTCTTTCTTGTACCTGCCCAGATTCGAGTCGGACGTCCTTGTCATCGACCGCTTCTCCCGTCTTTGTGTCAACCCAACCAACATGGAGTGCCATCTTTGAGACGTCCATTGAAATGCCTGACATACTTATTTCCATCTCCCATCGCTTGCGAGAAGATCCCCATAGCCCAACTTTACCAAAGCCAGAGACAATGATGGCTTTATTGAGATCGATAACGTCACGTAATTGAGAGAGCTTATGTGCTTCAGGGAGGTCAGGAAATTCAAAGCGGAAGTTGGCGCGAGGGGTGATATTGACAGCCTGAAGAACCCGCTCGGCCTCGGCACCATTGATGACCTTAAACTCGGCGGCGTTGTCACGAGCAATAGCGTGAAGAAGCTTGGCCTTCTTGTTGATGTTAGCACGGACTTGGGCTGCTACGTCGGCCAGATCCGGGATTTGGTCGAAGCCACCGCTCAAGTCTCCCCAGACAGGTTCGACTTGCATAATGCTGAATAGGATCAGGTGGATAGGTTCAAGAATGTTGAAGGCCATTTCTTTGGCAGAGAAAGTGCGCACGCCGTGCGTCTCCACTTCCTGGCGGCTCGGATCATGTTGGATTGGTCTATGACACGAGTACCACGAGTCCAGCTTCAGGATAGTTTAGTATCGCAGACCGGGGCCGGAAGAGGGACTCACCTAATGCCAGCTCCTATAAGCCAAAGATACTCTCCCCATCTTTTTGAAGACCAACGGTTGAAAAGCGTTTCGAGAGAGATTTTAGGCTCGGAATAGAGACCATATTTTGCTGAAGAGGCTATGGTTAAGGAACAATGGGAGAACAACCTGCGTCGGACGAGTTACAATTTGACGGCATGCCCTTTTGGTTTGTCAGGAGTCGCAGAAGGTTAACAAGCATTATGCGGCGCGCGAACTCAGACTCTTCTTCCCCCTCCTCCGGCCTCACCGGCCATTCTCACGCAACACACTCACTCACCCTGCACGTCAACCCTATCGCAGCAGCAGCCTCCTCCACATTGGCACACAATATCCCCGGTGTCGAAAGGTACACGCCTAAGTGCGGGCGACGAGACAAGGGTGCGCGGGATGAACTGACCGCGTACAGTACCGCAGCCGCGCGTCGAGGTGGTGAGTACAAAGGACGCACTAACGTGGATTTCATGTGCCGATTTGAGCAAGTGACGCAGGTTGCGGCACTCAACCAACGTTGGGCAATCAGCTGGATGACGACGCTCCGTTCTAGGTATGTTTTTTTTTTTTCCTTCTTCTCCACCCAGGTCGGTGTCATTATGCGTGCTCACCGCGTAGGGGAGGGCGAGAGCAGCGATCTCAAGCTGTTACGAATTTCTCTGCATTCAAAAAAGACGAAGCGTTGTCCGACATATTCTCATCAAACCAGAACAGATGCCACAGACGGTCCGTTTCAAAATCAAACTCGTCGCAGCCAGCTACTTGCCCGATGACAGTCTCATTTCCTCCGAGCCACGACGCAGCAGCTGGGAAGAGGGCATCGGACAGCCGTCAGGCCGCGGCCGAGGACACGAGCGAAGGTGGCGGTAGTTTACACCGAGCCCGAGGCGTCAAGACAGGAACATGGCATACAATGAGGTTGCAAGGCCAGCTGCACGGCTGGCCTTACACCACCATCTGTTACTCCCATCCATCAGGTTCGTAGGACTACCTTCACGATCATCCTAAACGCCTTACTACTATAGTAGCTTATGAGATTTCAATGTACTTAAAGACCTCCAAATCATGAGGCTATGGAGCAGCGAGGCATCGCCAACTGTCTCTCCCTCGCTTCCACTCATCAATGGATCAATCCGCGCGTCACACGGCATGCTTGCGCAGCAACAGGTTTCGTGTAGCCCATCGGCCATCCGAACGCGTCAGCAACTCGGCTCCCGCACTGTCAGGGTCGCACCGGTCATCACAGCACAGTATTTAGCATCCATTTACAAGCAGTGACGCCTCTATGAATTCACGCGGCACCAATTGCGATGGCTTCACGTGCCACGAAGAAGTCAGTACCGTAGGGGGTATGCGATTCGGATATTTGGAATACAGAGTTGGGGGGAATGCGAGTTACCGCTGGGTTACTTGCCATCCCGTGCTTCCATGTGTGCCTCGGCGGCTGAGCGGCGACGCCTGGCGCGACCCAGACGAATGCGAGGAGCACGACATTGACAAAATTCCCGCTCAAGACACCATTTGCAAGCGAGAATGCAAACAATGATGCGGCGGCCCCGGGCCCGAAAGTGCGCTGGAAAGGAACCACGGTCTGGGCGAGGCCGTTCGTTGCACCAAGCGAACGCTTATTCGGCGCTGCCGCAGCTATGAACATGAATACCGAGCCTTTATGCACAAATATATTCAAAGACGGGCATCGCGGTCGCGAAAACGACATGCGCTGAATCCCATGTCGGTTACGCAAATTGACGAGAGCTGAAACAAGTCATACTCCGTCATGGCCACCGGTGATATAGCGCGCCGCCATATTCTCGAACGGGAACAGGAATATGGTATGATCAGGTATGCAGCCATACTAGTGAGGACGACGCGTCCTGGACCGTGACCGAGACGCCCGACGACGCGCGAGCAGAAGAGGAATTGGAGATGCCATTCAAAGTATCCAGCCACATGCCGATAGACGTGGGACTGAGATCGAGCCAGCCCAAATCTATCGGCATTGACAAGACCAGTGGGACAAGGGCCATCGCCCACATGTCGAGCAATGCGCCACGTGAAATAAATAATTTGGACTGCTAGTTAGGTCACGGTGTCAACATGTCAACGTAGTAACTGTTGTTTGTTGTTTGTTCCCAATGAAGCGCGAACATGCGGCAGCGGTGCCAGTGCTTGTCTCAACTTCTCCCTTCACTTTACGATGGTTCTTCCACAACCAAATATGTATGCCAACGTCTTTCACACCTGATGCCGATGTTCCTGTTAACCATTACTATAGCCCAGATCCTCCAAAGTCCGGAATCGGGTACATCAGTCACTTCATCTTCGTTTTCGATTCTAGTATTTACTTTGCCTTTGATTAGCGCGATCAGCGACCAGGCCAGCGGAATGCAATCGAGTATACCCCAGCTCGAGATCACTGGTACCTATCTTGGTAATTCTACTCTGATCAGTACTAAATCTCTCCCTCTTGTCAGTCCTAAGCGCGCACAATCTTCCTCGTCTTAAAGCCCTCCCGGGTAAAGAGAGACAGTTTTATGTTACAGTGACCAACGGGAAGAATACATGGCAGACACGATCGAGGCAGAGCGTGGCGCAGCACGTGGAGTGGAACGAAAAAGTTGATGCATTGTGAGAGCTGCCAGTGTCGGATTTTTATACCCAGGTCCAACTGACTCTCCTGCAGTGTTTTGCCACCACTCTCCGGTATTACAATATCTCTCTATGCGAAGAGGACCGTGCGGACAGACATCCTTCTCGGAAGGCAGGAGATCACCTGCGAAGCTCGACGCGGTTCGTCTATTCCTTCGAATTCTTACTCGTGCGCTTGCTGAGCATCCTACATGTAGAACTCGAGATTATTTTCGGCAGTTCCGATGGACATTATAGACACTTAAGAGAGCCGGCCACACTTCTATTGACTATCTCCGCGTCGACGAACTCTTTAAATGCGGCAGCCACTAGCCCAAGTCCTACAACGACAGCACTGGACAATTCTTGTGCTGAAGAAGGTGGTGCACGTTCTGGTGACCTTCCCACCGGGGGAAATACTCCTGTGGGACCAGTACAAGACGGCCACACGGAGATCTCACGTACTGTCGATCGTGCCGAGGAAGCCATGAAAGCTATGGATACGATGACGGCATGGGAGGGTGCCATTGGTGTTATCAAGCAAGTACTCAACGCTATCGGTCCAATCGCAGGTGTATGTCTCATCGATTTTCCTCATCCGTTGCTTTGCTGAGCTAGCTTTTGCGCCTCAGTTGCTCCCCCATGCACAGCTAGCATGGAAAATGCTCTTAAAGATTCCCGAGGTGCGTCTCCGTTCCTTGATGGAGGACAGGGAGCGTTCAATGGGTTTCATCAATCGCCAGACTTTGCTACTCCAGTTTCAACGTGATGACAACGTCCAAAGACTACTCAAGGCAATACAGGATGTGTTTGGTTTTATATGGGAGAGGGATGCCTTGATCAACATGAAACCAGCGTCTACTCAGGCAAGAATCCTGGATGAGATGCTGGAGTGCGTCTCGGAATGTGCCAGATTTATCATATCGTATGCGGAGAATGTGCTAATCGGTCCGTCGTCTTTGGCCTCTCTTATTGGCCATTCATCATGAACATTTGATTTTCAGGAAAGCGGACTTTGAAGAGCCAAGTCGATGCGAAAATTGATGAGTACCGCACAAGGCTCGCTCGACTGCGAGATAATTTCCTCGCACGTACTGCCGACGTCACTGGGATTGCTGTGCTAGAATTCGGTGCGTAGTCCTAAAGGCTATAGGATTTGTCGGATAATCTTCCTGACGAGGGCCACAGAATTGGACACAACAATCAGAGAATTGCCTTATAAGGGAAGCTGGCGATATGGCGGCTGTCTTCCGGGCACACGCGAAGACTTTTTGGATCATATCGTCAAGTGGGTCGAGAGTCCTGAATCTCAACCTGGGCTCATCCTCCTCGGCCAAGCAGGCACAGGAAAGTCTTCAATCGCAAATGAGGTCGCACGTCTATTCCAGCATAAGTGCCTCTGCACTTACTTCGCATTTCTGCGGAAAGAGGGATCCAAAGATGAAGCTTACCAGATGTTCACGACGCTCGCTCGCGATCTGTCATATCGCTATCCCTCGTTCAAAATAGCGCTCGGGAAGGTACTAAAGAATGATCCGTCTCTTCGTAGTACTCGACAATATCGCACACTTTTCGAATCCCTTCTCCTCGAACCAGTCAAGAACATTCAGTTGAGCGACCCAATCCTCATCGTGATCGATGCGTTGGACGAGAGTGGTGATGCGATCGGTCAAGACGGGTTGCACAAGGTTCTAGCTCAACATTTGTTCGAGCTCCCATCCAATTTCCGCGTCCTCATCACCTCGAGGCCGGAGAGTGGTATTGAACATGCGTTCTGTAATGCGTTGTCCGTGCGCACCCTCTATATGGATGATCCCAAACTGGCTGCGAAAACAGAGCAAGATATTGGCTTATATCTCCGGAAGGAACTCCCTTCGGACGTGTTCAAAGAACATGGTGCCGAACTTGCAAAGGCAGCAGAAGGATTGTTTCAGTGGGCAGCCGTTGCTTCCGGGTTCATAAACAGCCCTCCCGCTAGCTTTGGGTTTAGCAAGAGGAAGATCGTACAGCGTCTATTGGGGCGCTCTCAAGATCGGATCTCGCAAGATCCTTTGGACAGGCTATATGAAGAAGTTCTAGAAGAGTACTTCGAACCGGTTGCAGCACAGACCCTATTTCGTTCCGTGATGGGGCAGCTTTTTGCTGCTCTCGTTCCACTTTCCATCCGCTCTTTGACTATTCTGCGACGACATGCACCCCAGGATGACCCCGAAGACCCTGACCCGGAGGATTCCGAAAGGGTTGTTGAGATGCTCCGTCACCTTGGGTCACTTCTCAGTAACGTGACCTCATCCGACGATACCCTCCCGATCATCCCTCTCCACCCCTCATTTCGTGGCTTCTTGGCCAGTAAGAAGAGTGGGGTATTTTACATCGACCTCGACAAGGCTCACCGTCAGCTGGCACATTCCTGTCTCGGATTAATGCTGAATGAGCTCAAGTTCAACATTTGCAAACTCGAATCGTCATACGTTGCCAACAGGGACGTTCCAGATCTCGATTCTCGAATTGCGAAATATGTTCCACCTGCTCTATCGTATAGCTGCGTTTTTTGGGGGGATCATTTAGAACATCTTGGTATCGAACAGGACCTGTTTCCAAAACTTCGATTGCTATTCGAGACAAGGTTTCTCTTTTGGCTGGAAGTGCTTAGCATCAAGAATGGTGTCGGTCTTGCGTCACGAGCATTGGCATCCCTGAACACATGGCTGCGGTCTGATCAGCAGAAGGTAGGCGGCGCTTATCATGATATACGACATGTAGTAACTATTGGGTCCAATTACAGCGATTATTCCAATCCGAGGTTGAGAATCTGTTGTCGTTAGCCGACGATGCGTTGGCTTTTGTGCGGTATTTCAGGATGGCGATATCAAGAAGCGTCCCGCACATATATATATCTGCTCTCCCTTTTGCGCCATCCTCTTCCCGCATCGTCGAGCACCATCTTCACCTATTCCCCCATACATTGGTTTTGAGACGCGGACAGTTGTCTGATTGGCCAGCATTGGAAATGACGATTAAAGCACATGATGAACCAGTCTACTCAGTTGTATTCTCGCCAGATGGGCAGTGGATCGCATCGGCCTCGGAAGATCGCACGATTCGGGTATGGGATGCTACAACGGGGGAAATTGTAGCGGGGCCGCTTACTGGACACAGTAATCATGTCTTTTCTGTCGCATTCTCGCCTGACGGGAAACGCATCGCATCGGCCTCGGCCGATCGCACGATTTGCGTGTGGGATGCCGCAGCAGGAGAGGTCGTGGCGGGACCATTTACTGAACACAAGAAATACGTCAGATGCGTTGCATTTTCACCGAACGGGCAACACATCGCCTCGGGCTCGGACGATCGGACGATTCGTGTTTGGGATGCCGCAACTGGAGAGGTCATAGCAGGCCCGTTTGCTGGACACGTCGGCGGGGTTTCCTTTGTTGCATTCTCACCAGACGGGCAACGTATCGCCTCTGCCTCGAAAGATTGCACGATTCGCATCTGGGATGCTGCAACCGGAGAGGTCGTAGCGGGCCCGTATACTGGGCACACCGAACGGGTCAGGTGTGTTGCATTCTCACCGGACGGGAAGCATGTCGCTTCGTCCTCGCACGATCGCACGATTCGTGTGTGGGATTCCACAACAGCAAAGGTGGTAGCAGGCCCATTTACTGGACACACCGGTCCCATCCACTCTGTTGTGTTCTCTCCGGACGGGCGGCGCATCATCTCAGCCTCAGGAGACCGCACGATTTGCATGTGGGATTCCGCAACAGGTCAGATCGTGGCAGGCCCATTTACTGGACACACATCTACCATATTTTCTGCTTCAGTCTCACCTGACGGGCAGCAAATTGCCTCGGCCTCGGATGATGGCACGGTTTGCGTGTGGCATCCCAGAGAAGGAGTGGCAGGGGCCTCGTTTACCGGACACACCCAATCGATCTTTTCTGTTGCACTCTCACCAGATGGGCAACGGATAGCCTCGGCCTCTGCAGATTGCACACTTTGTGTGTGGGATGCGGCAACAGGAGAGTTCACAGCAGGTCCATTTACTGGTCACACCGATTGGGTCTTTTCTGTTGCGTTCTCGCCTGAAGGCCAGCGGATCGCTTCGGCCTCGCGAGATCGCACGATTCGCGTGTGGGATACCACGAGAGGAAATATTGTAGCGGGCCCGTTTGCTGGACATACCGATGAGGTCTCCTCTGTTGCATTCTCGCCGGACGGACAACGCATCGCGTCGGCCTCGGGAGATCGCACGGTTCGTGTGTGGGGTGCCATGACGGGAGAAGTTGTAGTGGGCCCGTGTACTGGACACACTGGGGCGGTCCGCTCTGTTGCATTTTCGCCGGACGGGAAGCGCATCGCCTCTGCTTCGATTGACCGCACGATTCGAGTATGGGATGCTGCGACAGGGGATGTCGTAGCGGGCCCGTTTAATGGTCACACTCAGCGGGTCAGATCTGTCGCGTTTTCAGCGAATGGGCAGCAAATCGCCTCAGCCTCGGGAGATGACACGATTCGTGTGTGGGATTCTGTGACAGGACAAGCAGTAGCAGGCCCATTTACTGGACACGCCTATACTGTCGAGTCTGTTACATTCTCACCGGACGGGCGGCGCATTGCATCGGCCTCGTACGATCGTACGATTCGCATGTGGGATTCTGCTACAGGTGTGGCCGTAGCGGGCCCGTTTATTGGACACGCTGAATGGGTCAACTCGGTTGCATTCTCACCAGACGGGCAGCGGATCATTTCGGGCTCGAGGGATACCACGATTCGCATGTGGGATGCCACAACAGGACCGGATATTGTGGGCTCGTCTACCGGACTCACCCATTCGATTAACTCTGGTGCGTCACGGCTCACTTTGGATGGGCAGCCTATCACCTCGACCTTACGAGATCACACGATTCATGTAGGGAATCTCAGAGCAGAAGATAACGAGAAAGATCACTTTATGGACAAGTTCCCGATCAATAGTGATGGATGGATGTATGGGGAAGATAAAGAACTCCTGTTGTGGATTCCTCCCATTCACCAGCCATACTTTCACAGAGCTAACACAGTCTGGATTGCTGGCAAAGATAAAACGGAGGTAGATCTCTCAAGATTTGTGTATGGATTAAATTGGGCTATGGTATACGCTCACAGTTCGTCTAAATAGAGTCACATGAATATATGCAAACTTCGACTAGTGTTGTCACCATATCTTTCGAATTCAGTTAGCGCTACCGAGTCTGTCTGAGGATGGCCAGTAGAGCAGTCCAGAAATCAAGATAAGAGAGCGTGTATCGTGTAGGAGTCGGTATAATAGCTGCAATTTGTATTTGGATGACATGACGATAACATCAGGAATTAGCAAATGAGTACCGGTCACCTCTATTCCTCCTTTCCTTTTAATATATCTCCCGATTTTTGCCCCACTCGTACCTTCTGTCCCGCATGCACTGCAAACCCGAACGTCGGCGGCGCCTCGAATGCGAGCACGATCGTGCTCCCGAGGCAAAACCCGCCCAACTCATGCCCCGGTTGCAGTGGTTGGCCATTCAAGATCGGCAACGCGGTTGAGTAGACCGCCTCGTTGTATGTCCTCAGTGGCGGAGGACGTCCATTGACGTTCGTGCGCAACCTATGCGATCAAAATCTGTAAGGGAACATCGATAGATGACAAGAACGTTCTCCACACCTGATTTATTAAATAAGTTGATTTGTGCTCCCCACGCTCGTCGCACCAACCGGGACCATGCCGAAAAATCTGAGCCATCATCACCCGAGTAGCGCGACACGCTCGTTCAATACAAACAAATTCTCGATGCGTCCGGCAACCGTGGGCCATCAAAAGTCACACCAGGTCGTTATCGCATCTGAAGTGGGGGGACAGCACTGAAACCCTCAGGATCACCACATCTGGCAAAATTCATGAGCAACAGAAAAAAAACAGCCCAAGTAAATATGCACCGACGCTGTTTTAGTTCCCACCCTCGTCTCAGCTTCCTCCACCCATGGCAAGACCGAAAATAGCCCACCTGCCAGAAAAAAAGCCTCGATTAGTTCGTGGAGAAGAAGGGAAGGGCGCGATAGATATGATACCTTGGAAATGCCGCTGCTTTTCGAGCACCCACACTGTTGGACTGTGAAACTGATGGTAATTTCCAGGAGCAAGATATATCACAGCAAAGAAGTGTGTTTGCAGGCTTCAAGGTGACCCGGGCGGTGCCGTGCCTCCGTAGGCTGGTGCGACCGGGGAACGGGTCGCGTAGGCTGAGCTCACTTGTAATACCTGTAAAAATGAATTTGAACCCAGCAACTCAGAGGAAAACGAGACAACCGTGACGATGAGGAAGCAATTGGGGAAGAGCTTAGATTACGAAAGTAGCTGGAATTTAACTGTTCGACATGACTGTGAGGGTACTAACAGCTTTCACATGATTCACCGAAGTGTTAGGCGCCGCTTAGGAATCTTCCTGTACAACTCGCTGTCCCTCTTCCATGTTAGCCATGTCTCCCTACCAGCCCGGTTTGCTAGTAGTCCCGCAAGTCCGTCGTGAGACCACGCCATAGCGACCTGCCAAGGCATCTCGTCGAACTCGGCTCGGAGATGCAGATCCGCATCATGCTCAAGTAGCACCTCGGAAATCCGAATATGTCCGTTTTTTGCCGCAACGTGCAACGGGGTGAAGAGGGACTCATCCTGCGCGTTCACATCAGCACCGCAGTCAAGCAATACCCGCACAACCTCTACGGATCCCCGTTGCGACGCCATGTGCAAAGGGGTCTCGTTCCACCGAGTTCGAAGATCCACGCTTGCACCACGCTCAATGAGCATCCGTGCAATCGCAGGTTGTCCATAAGACGATGCAACGTGTAATGGAGCCTCGCCATTTCTGTCCTGTTCGTCGGCATTCGCACCATGATCGAATAATAATTGCGCAATGTCGCAATGCCCCAATCTCGATGCCATCTTGAGAGGGCTATAATAACCCGGGTTTATGTCAGCGCCACGCTCCAATAGCAGTCTGGCGGCCACCACGTCTCCTTTCTCTGACGCGATTAACAATGGAGTCGTCTTTGGATCATCATCGGTGACCGAGTTTGGATCTGCGCCGTGGTCAAGTAGCACTCTCATGAGCCCGGCATCCCCAGATCTCGATGGCAGGTGTAAGGGAGTTTCTCCTTCGTTGTCCCGAGTATCCACATCAGCACCGTTCTCCAGCAGGAAAAGGACAACTTCCAGATGGCCGTTGAGCAACGCAGCGTGCAGTGGAGTCGCGCGGTCTCCGCCGCTGGGGTTGACATCTTCTGGGCTTGTACCAATTAGTCGTTCTATTGTATCGCGGAAACCGCAAAGCGCGGCATAATACAGTGGGGATGCATCGGGTTGTTCCGGGGAACCTGTGAGCGGAAACGACATCCTGGGATCATCGATATCGTATAACCAGACCCAGTTTGCGAAATGCGATTTGTCTTTGTCGAAGAGGCAGTTCATCTCATCTTGGATGAGCGATGATACACCCTCAAACTGTGCATGACTGATCCAATACTGCGCTGCATATTTAGCCAGGGGGAAATCCTTGATGCGACTTTTGTCCAATTTGTCATCCAGTTGAAGTAGTATGCAAAGGCAAACCCGTGCGAGAAATGTATGCGCGTCCAGTAGTGGGATGTGATAGCGCGAAATAAGATTTGAGTTTGCCAGCCGACTTGAGGTCAGGTACTCCTTTACGGAAAAATGCGAGAATTGAACAACTTGGAAATCGCCGGAGTCAACAATAGCGACTAAAGCAGAGCATGCCAACAGCACGGCTTCCTCCGCGTTTGGGGGGCGCCAACGTGCATCGAATGTTGGAGACTTCTTCGATCCAGCGTCAATCCGAATTGCGAAAACCTCAGCGACCTCCTCCACACGAAGTGGGCGGACCGATACTGTGAGCCACTGGAAGATTCGATGAGCATATTTCCGGTTGTCTTGACCGATGTTCCGCAATATACGTTCATATGTCCCATCTAGGGTCTCAGGCAGTTCTTTCAAGGCCTCTTCGATGTCCTGCAGCGGGCAATCGCACAACCTATTCAGCTGCAAAGACGCCCATTGAAACCTGTCATTATGTGAGTACACATCAAGAAACTTCATGACAGTCATCGCGTACATCCCACCACCATTTTTCGAGAGCGTATCGGTGACCAATTTCTTAACTTCGTCGGGCCACTCCCGCATCCTTCGGTGTTCTCGGATGACAGACTCGACATCGGTGGCAATATCTTGAGCTTGCCCAATTTGGTCATGGAGCGACATCTGGTGAGTTGACAAGGGCCCAAGAATGGGTTTGATGTCTGCCTCACTGCGGCTCGTAACAGATAAGCGAAGATGTGGGTGGTGCAATTTGATGAGCTCTTCTATAACTTCGAGGACTTTTCCACGTGGTGATGTCGACCCAGAAGGGTTGGGGCATTCATCGACCCCATCTAGGATAATATAGAGAGGGGCCTGCCCTGGAAGTTCAAGCATCTTCTTCAGGCATTGAAGAAGCGCGTTTTGGCTCGGCTCTCGGAAGCCATGCTCGTGTTCTGAATAAAGGGCAGCGAGAACACCACAGAACGAGTCGGACTGAACTGAGAGTTGCGTGAGGAGGGAAGACAATAAGTTGCGTGCGTCCTGCTTAGTTTTATCGCTAAAATCAAAATAGAAAATTGCAACCGTGGCTAATCCAAGTTGACGCATGTTCTGAACATTTTCGATGATCGTCGAGCTGATTGAAAGAATGAGCACACATAAATGAGTGAAGTTATATCAATGTACCATAATATGCTTTTGCCCGAGCCCGCTTCAGTATGAGAAGTCATCAGCAGTAGCAGAGTATATCACGGTAGGGAGGGGGTATTTACGGCTTCCGTGAATCCAGAAAAGTGAGCCCACAGTCTTCCAATCTTGGAACGTGTAGCCTTCTGTAAACCACGTAGCGGTTCCAGCACGATAGGCTTTGCGCGCGTTATTATGGTTTGTCCATGGATCTTGAGCAGCCAACCAAACTCGATATTTCTGTATTTTGTCCCCTGTAGAGCGATTTTAGCACGTAGGTCCAGCAACGACAAAATCCGAGTACGAACGATTCATTTCCTCCGCCAGTTGTTGTACGGAGGCTTCGGCCAAAGTTAAAACGCCATAGTCGTAGACGCGGATGGGTTATACGTACATAAAACTTCTAGAACGGCCTTCATCGATGCCTCCGAATCTGATCGAAAAACAGGTCAACACCACGCATGTCAGTAATTGCCATGCGAACAGATTATGCACACCTTCCATGACGACTGTCATATTGTGAACGAGGCCATAGATGATTTCCAAGGTGTGTGCGCCTGTTGCTTGCGACTCCTGCTCTGTGAGTCTGCCGAGCCTTCCCAGCACTGCCTGTACGTCGTTGTCCCCGAGTAGTTTCTTTGCAAAGTTCTCTGCAAGAGGCTAAGCCAGAACGAAACTCCAGAGAAGATAAAACTTACTGAATTTTCCGGTTTTCATCTGCTTTGTCGAGAGAGCGAGGACTGCAAGCACCTCAACCATGATCTTAATCAGTACCTCAGTAATCGCAGGAGTGCACGGGATCTCGGCGTAGATCTCAAGGCGTCTGAGAAAGTGTTCGATACATTCGAAAAGATCGACAAGGGTATCATAACTTTTCTTGACGTCCTTGGCAGTCTAGTAGACCCAGATGAGATAAGGAGGTGATAGGTAAATGACAAGGTTAAGTTCGCACATTGAGAAGAATGCTGATACCAGAAAATATCATCTTTGCGGGTGGAAATACCTAGACAATAAACGTCAACATACAGCCACTGAGATCGAAAAACCTTCATCCGACACACCTGGCTAACACCAGCGCTAAGTGTTTTATTGGCAAATAGGACATGCAAGCCACTGACAATGGGCTCAAGGTATTTCATCAATTCAGAATCACCCTTCCTGAACTCGTCGAATTTCTCGGCTTGACGCTTAACCACATTCAAGACATCATTGGGGGATTCGCAACTTTGGATCTCGACGGCGACTTGATCGCTCACGAGATCTCTTCCTGTATCTTTAAGATATTTAGCTGATGCGGCATCAAGAATGTGCTGATAGTGGGGAGGAGAGCCGTCTGCGTCGTTATTTGAAGACATGGTTACAGCGGAAGGAAATAGTGAATGTGTAGGACCAAGAGGGCGTAACCCTCGTCAGCGTGCTTGATATCGATAAGGAAGCGCCCACGAGTTAGAGCCTTCCCCACACTCACCTTGTGTCGTGACCCCAACCCTCATCCAACCCCGCCCACTCCAGGCCCATGTAGTCTACGTAGCCGAGCGCGTCTTTGTTTTTGTAATCATGCTGCGCTATATAAGCTGGATTCAAAAAATAAAATAAAATAAAAAAAGGAAGCGCCTATGAAACCGTGACCAGACTGTCAGGTATGTCAGGTCCCAATTGGGACGACAGACGAGAAGCACATTGTATTAATGATTACAACAAAGGTCAAGCACCCGCCCCGGGGCTAAAGACAGGTGATGCCGTGACGCACCGACACTCTGCCAGGAGGACTTGCAAAGTCGACATTTGCTTCCCCAATGCAGGAGGTACGTTATGAAGAAAGTAAAGATCGGCAGTCAACCAGGTTGACGAGGACGAGTTATTTAAAGAGACAGGGTCCGACCGCCTTTTGCTTACGTATACGGTCGTTCTGCAACTTACTACTCAGGCTGTATATGGCGGCTGGTGAGAATAAGTCCTTTCAGTATTGCCGTGTCAGAAAATGAGGACATGATGTTGAGACGAGGGAGCTACTCCGACTGGGAGAGCATTTGAGCACGGCGGCACGCCCGCACCGTCTAAGGCACATATTTTCAAGCACACAACCTGAGTATATGTGCTGCGGGCAAAAAACACTGATAACCGCGTTAAATCCGCGCGCACGCAGGCCTTGCGATTGTTCTTTACTAGAGTGATATTGACGGAATACATGAGAAAGTCTAACCTTATCTCATCTCCAATTAGACTGAGGCTGACTTGGTCCCAACGGTCAGGCCCGACTAACCCACCCCCATACAAGCCACCGCTCATCCTCGTACGGAACGAACGTACGTCCATCACCCGGAGGTCACGAGGAAACGTAGAACGACCTACCCTTGGGATGGAGACACTCTTTCGCTTCCTTTATAACCACTTGCGTTCCATCTGGCTCCGCACTCGTGACCTCTTCCTCTCAATTCAATCTCACAAATTACGCACCAGCACTAGTATTAGAACTAGCAGCAAGAACACCAACACTTCGTGCACACAGCAGCCCCATATACCAACGTCGACCTCAGCATCAGCATCGATCACGACTCGCACTTTGTCGATGGCCAAGACGAAAGTGGCGGGGTTTGTACGCGTACACGCGAACTCAAGGCGAAGATGAAGGAGCGCCGCATGGCAAAGAAGAAGAAGCATGCGATGTATATGCGAATGTCCGCGGGAGCGGAGGCGGAGGCGGCGACGGTTGGAGACAGGAAGGACGATGTCAAGGCGACGGGCATGAAAGAATGCTACGAGAGGAAAGACGACAATGAAGAAGTTCGTGAGGAATACGAAGGAACGGAGGCGCAGGCGCGGTTGCACGTTGAAGATCGAGAAGCACGCGAGTCCCTCCCGAGGCCATCGACGACCGGACCTCGCCGCCCCCACTCGCTATTCTCGCCAGTGCCGTCCCCACTCACTGGCGTGTCTACCCCAGGCCGACCTTCTGCGCTACAGTCAGAGCTCAGGCTTGCGCTCGAGCTAGGTTCCGGTCTCCCGATTCCGAGCCCAACAATATCTTGCGTGTCATCTGGCTCGGACACCAGCGCGCCGACTACGCCAATGACACCCACGGGCTTCTCTGTCATTGGCTCTGTAACATGCGACGAAGCCGTGCCTTTCCAGTCGCCCATCAGTGTGCGTCCGCGTCCACACCCGCGCCCGCGAACTCAATTCCGCACGTTCTCCGCATCCATCACAGCGCGCTCGCCACTCTCGCTCTCGTTCCCCCTTTCACTTTCGCTACCACTAGTCTCGCGTCGTACCTCGACCCCCAATGCGGCGATGCAGCGATGCGTGGACAAGGATGACGAGGACGGCAGGGACAACGATGGCCACGTGAGAAGAGAAACGACAACAGGGGAAGACCCGTTTGGCATGCACGGAGGTGCATATTATGCCCCCGGTGCTCGCGCAGCGCTCGGAATTGGCGATGCGTACGATCTATCGGCGTGGGCATGGGCATCCAGCACTTCACCACACCGCCGCTCGAAGAAGAAGCGTCACATCAGGCCGGATAAACAGTCCGGCGACGATCAACGTGTTGCTGCAGCAACGTCCAATGGTGGGGTCGTAGGAGGCGAGGGTTCTGGGCCCGTTTATCGCGTGCCAGTCCATGCTGCCTCCGCCCCGCAGCTGTCGTACGCAGCACGCGCGGACAAGGAACTGGAATACCTGCGCGCGATAGCAAATGCGACGGCGAAACCGCGGGTCGTGCAATACCCTCTGCCTGCGCCTGCAACCGTGATTGTGCATGATAGAACACCTGGATATAGAAGAGGGATGCGTCCGCTGTTGCTCCCGCAGAAACTCGGGCTGTTGGGTAGCAGCAGGCATCGACACGAGATGGGGAGCGTTGATTCATTTGTTTCAGGTGATAGAACGACTGGTTGGGAATTGGACTTGGAACGCGGCGTGTGCGGGGACGAAGGAGATGCAGAGGCGTAGAGCTCAGATGAAAGGTGGACTGGGTTGGCGTGCTGTAACCGTTGTTTGATTTGCTATTTTGTGGAATACTGTGGATCGATACCAAGCTGCTTTAATGATATCCTATTTGCTTTCGAGGGTGTACCTTAATAAACGACCTAAAGTAGCTTTGAAATATCAAGGGTTGGATTAATACGTTTGCGAGGTGAGAATACAGTCTATGATCGAGTGATGAAATCTATAACGAGTTTCTTGAACTCATTGGGCCTATCAAAGGGTTAAAAGATTCTAAAGCGGACACCCATGGACGTACTTTTCTGCGTGCACTGAAAACGCCAAACAAGTTCAGTGAGTATTTATCTCCGAGAGAGGACCGTCGGGACGCACCCCAATGACCTGCATCTAACATCTCGAGAGACATCCTTGGGAAATATACCTTTGCAACGGGTAGATTGTGCTTGTTGATATACTTGCTCTTCGTACCCTTCACGAAGAGGGTGCTCCCTCCCCAGGAGCGTTCTCCCGGCCTGTAGGGAAAGCCACCAACCTCCGGAATCGAAGCGCCGATGATGTCAAGCGGGACCTGAAACTTGAAAGGTTGGATAGTTGTATTCAGGTTAGTCAGGAGAAACGCGCGGGTTGTCGGATCCTAAAGAAAGGCACGGCGTCCAGGGAGAGGGCGTCGATAAAACAAGAGGTGACATACGGGTTCGTAAGGTGTGAGAATGTCCTGAGCTTCTCGTCGAGAGTTGATTCCGCTCTGCTCAATTTTGTTCATGGCCTCGATATAGCCTTGAAACTCCGTAGAGAGCTCTGCGCTTGACGGCGTGATATCTGCTACGATGAGGTGTTCGATCGCGTCGTCGGGGAGTTCTGGAGAAAGGGCGACGGCCATAGCAACTTTGCCACCCCTGACGAATGGTAGTTTGGTTTATCAATAATGCGTGTACTGTATCAGGGGACCTGAAAAATTCAATGCTCACATGGAGTGACCCAGAAGGGAAACGTTTGAGAGCGAGTGTGACCGCAAGAAGTGGAGGACATCAGCGGCCATTGCTTCATAGTTCATCGGTCTTGCATGAGGAGACGATCCATGGTTGCGGAGATCCTAAGAAGGACAGAGGGAGAGCATTTATATGCATGACACAGAGAAAGCAACATAATACCCACTAAAGCATAGACAGGTCGCTGGAGGTCACGGAGGAAGGCTTTGGAGAGAGATGACCAATTTCGTTTCATCCCACTACCGTATTGTGAGCTTTGTTTTGGAAAACGCAGAAAGTCGAAAAACACACACAAAAGGCCATGTAGGATGACCAGGGGCCTTTCCACCTTTGAGCTATCCTTGGGACAGAGGACATCGTATCTGAGGTCAACAGGTGGAATACTTGTCTGGAAAGATCCTGGGGTAAAGGGCGTATAAACAAAAGCGAGTCCGGAAGAAAAATAATGCACAACTTGCGTTTGGACTGAAGAGACGTGAATCTGAATGCGTTATTGAACGATCGCATTGAACTGAACATTTTATTTCCAAAGTCACTTTCCGGTTACGGAACGGTAAAGTGTGGGAACGACATACCCTAAACAATTATCAACAAAAAATTGAATAAATGGAGCGTCGTGTTGGCTTTTCCAACCGACTCCGTTTTTTGGGAGATACCCTTGTGCAGGAGGTCCTAGATGGTCAACGTGCGAAGGACGGTATGCAAGCCTATGTCTTAGGTGAGTTGCATCCCTTCCCTGTCTTCCCCAGTCGACAAGATGAAATTTCTCTTCACATGAGCCCCGTCGTTATACCTAAACGGCGTAGCAAAGACTGCTCAACTTATGTCATAGTTACACTGATCGGTTTTTGCAATATCATTTCCCCTTACTCCCTCGTCGTGAACTGTATGCTTACCTTTCTCCAACCAGGACCTCCAACCATCGAATGGCCACCCGTAATGAAGTTTTGTGCCCCACAAGTGAGTCGATATCAGCTCAACTGTTCCCTTGCTAGGACGATCCAAATTCATTCAAACTAGAGTATCTGAGAGCTCTTGCTCAATGTTCTCACCTATCCTATATCTGAGCTCTTCCTGCACTCCTCTGGCCCATTCAAGTTTATGTGCTGATATTCTTGGACGTTAGATCATTGGATATGATGTTTCTGAGACGGTCGTCATGAATTGGTGAGCCTTTCGTCCGCGTTAGCTCAATATGATGCTCCTTCATGGATTTACCGCCTGATCCCGACCGTATCACGGTTTCGAGTTTTGACGACAAAAACTGGCTGTTTTTTTTCTTTCTGATCTTCCAACTGTCAGTTCTGGTGTCTAATGCTGACTACTCCACAGGTCGAACCTTTACTTTGTGAGGCCCTCATGGCGTCTAGGTGAGTTTAACACAATCCTTGTTTCTGCGCGACTTGTATGATGCTCCTTAACACGACGGTCTTCGTTATAAACACTGCCGAAATTGCCTGCTATAGCTCACTTTTTCGGGCACCCCCTTCTGATCTCCTCTTGTTTCTTTCTGGGTCCTTTTGGCTGTCGCTAACCACCTTCTACCATAGGCCTCCGGAATTGTCTCATGTAAGCCCCTTCTCGTGCATGACCTACACTCCTCTACGGGATGAATCATCGAACATAATCAACTAGAAGCTGTTGCTGAGCTTCGGCCATGATTTTTATGCAATTTCGCGGAACTGAATCATTCATTCTGAACTCATCGTTCACGACTTGTACCCCGGCTGACGGTTTTGTTTTTCAGCGTGCCGTAATTGAATCAGAATCTTCCATGTACCCGTATCGTGTAGTTACTTAGGAATTCAAATTGTCAACAATTGTCTTTTTGAATGAGCAACCAAAAACACAAGGCGATGTGGCTTACTAGCACAGTACACTAAGTATCGTATGAAAACAAACCTTGTGAAAATGTTTCCGACACGGGGAATCGAACCCCGAGCTGCCGCGATCCAATGTCATTGTGGCCGGGGGGCGCATATCCCGGGACTGCGCCACCGGTCGCAACGACATATACGGGATGAGAGGCGGCAATGTTAGCCATTACACCATATCGGAGTACTCTGTTCACGCTTGAAACGGACACTCACGTCTAAGCATCGCTCATGGGTAGGGCAGTGAATCAGTGTAGCATATCGTCGCCCCCTACTATTCGAATGCCTAGAATTTCCAAAGTTTCAATTTTCCGTACTAGTTTATCTGTGAATCAAAGAATAGAGCCCCGCATTCCCACCGTACCCCTTGGTGTATTACCTCCGTATTCGTATTTACTGTCGTGGGAGGGGGGGGGCAGGGAAATGTTTCAAGGCAACCAAATTCGTTATCGTTTCATCTCTGCGGAGGGTTATGTACCCTGCGTGCGCAGTGTCAGTGGAATATAACCGGATGCTTTTATTAAAAGCACTTTCGCCGACATGTTACATTGCCTTGAAAACCCGTCTGGATGAACCAAAGGGGCAATGACGGGGATTTATTTTTTTTGGTTGGGGAACAACGATGGGTGATGGGCTTCTACTGTTCTGTGGGTAGTACAACTTTGACGAGGGCGAGCCTAAGCTTGAACCTTTGTCATAGATGGGCTACTAGTATCCGCACGGGCACCCTATGTTATCGAAAGTGAATGGCAGAGATGATTCAGGTGCGGCCCCACACCCATTTCAGTCTTTGTCGAAGAATCGAGGATCAAACCCTAGCACTAGAGAAATGGGAAATGGGCAAACCATTTCACTCTTGGTCCACCTTCATCCCCCCCATCTCCAAAACAAAACAAAAATACCTTCTCGGAATGACTCGGGTCCATGATACTTTTGGTCAAATTGCTCGTGGGAGCCCAGGAAAGTTTTTGTGTGTCAAGTAACCCAACGGCGGACAGCAATAACATTGTCGTGTGAATATTGTTGCTGGGCCACTGGTAGGATTTTAAAAGTTCCGGCGGTGCCTATACGTGTGTACGGCGACGCAAATGACGAATCTGTCGTGAGAGATGAACACGCGCTGAACCCTGCCGAGTCTGGCCAGCGATTCGTATCTGCTTGGCACACAAAAGCACTCCATCCCAGTCGTTAAGTGCGTAAAGGTGAAACTTCTTTCACCATCAACTCATGAAGATTTTGAAGCGTCTCACCAGCGATGGAGCGTCGAAACATAGTGATCCGTGCAACCTTGACCTAGCCAGCCAGTCGTTGGTCCGAGTCTCGGCGCCCTCGGGCAAATTTTGCAAATTGTTACCGCCCGCCTTGTGAATCTACCGTAAGAGTGGGAATAAGCTTCACCAATGGCGGCGTTGTCGCCAACTTGTTTCGGAACTCCAAAGGCGAATGACGAGAGGCATTCCCATGGGCAGCGGGGCGTACTCGGAGTATAACGGCAACTCACCGCCAATTTCCGTATTTTACAAACAAGGCAAAATCCGCGAGGGACCCATTGGACAGAGTGAAGCGAAATGCTAGTCTAGTCAAAGCTTAGGTGTGCACCGCAAAAGAGCTACAGAACCAGTGGTGGTCCTGACCGCCCACTAGTACACAACCGGAGAAAGAGCTGACGTTCTCGAGATATTCAAATGCCCGAGGGAATATTGACAACCTGTCTGTGGCGTCCGCAAATTTGTATTCCGGTCTCTCCTGAGATAATCTGCATAAGTCGGTCGCGATGTTCGGAACCGGCGTCCTGGAAACGGAAACGGAAACGGGAAACGGAACGGCGTTTTTTAACTGGCGGCGTAAGAGAAAGGCACTGGCCAATGTGGCGTGCAAGTATACGATAGATCGACTTTGTTGTTGTCCCGTTTGAACGGCCAACCCTGTGGAACTGCGGTCGGGTCGCGATGACGACCCAACGAGGACGATCCAGAAGATGGCGCGCGATATTCCGGCGGCCACTCTGTTTGTGAAACGGAGTTGACCGTATTTGGGTGGACTCTCGCCACTTACGCCTTGTTTTGAACATTCTCGGGAGAGGCGTAATCTGATGGTTGAAGGTAATCGGCGTGCGCTCAATATGTTCTCCGTCATGAAACCCGAGAATGGTCTTGCTGCGCCCCCTTCGTTTATCCCACGCTTCTTGCGGCATACGACGGTGTCCGTGGGAACGATCAGGAGCAGAGGGTTGAAGGACTTCCGGACTGCTGGCGCCATATCGTAGCAAGGACGACACAAGACATATTGCATGTGGGTGAGTGATCATTGTAGCGTAGCGAAGCAGTGGAACGATACATTGCGGTGCCCGCGTTGGCAAGACAATCAAGTCTATATCGCAGATAGAGTAAGGAGATGGAAATCTATCGGAAATTCTGAGCCGTCCGATACATTGTGAATAAAACAAACACGTGCAATGTCGACGAGCTGATATCGATGGGATGTCATCGGAGTGAGGAGAAAGTAATGTGGACCCCTCGAGTATCCGAATCCAGAGCAGAACCAAAAGAGGACCGACACGTGTTTGTCAAGTGTCATGTTTATGACGAAAGACAGGTTCGAATCAAGCATGCACTAGAAAGTTCATCAAGGAGCCAATATACTTGGAGGTTGGTAGGCTAGCACGGAGCGGATTCGCAAACGGAAATGACGAGAAGGGGGACGACGATGAAACGGGACTCGGATGATGCCTTGACGCCTTGACACCACGCCACGTATTAGTAAGCGCGTTTGTCAAGGCTCGAGAATGAGCAATTGTATCGAAGAAGACGTGAACAAGGATAATACACGCCACAGACCGCGGATTGAGGTGCTCCGGAAGTTGTACACCCTGCAGTCACGTTTACGTGTACGTACGGTATGGCGAAGTCATGACCCAATTTTCGGGACGATCACTGGCATATGTGAATGATGTAGTGTATAGAATAGGGTGTGCTTTACCACAAGTATGTTCTGATTTCGAAGGTCCCGGCCTGCCAATAGAATTGCATGAACCGGCGCCGTGATAACCGCGAGTATGGCATCATCGTACACCCGTACGTACAAGTACTCGTACCGTAGCTGTAACCGGCTAGATGAGGAAAAAGAACTGAGGTCCTACCGCTGCTGCCTGAGCTTCCACGAAGATCTCGAGGGTGGACAAACAACGCTTCCCACACTAACATACACACACATATACATACAAACATTTGCTGACTAAGTCACTACGCTTCGCAGCTGTCGTCGCGTCGCTTCAGTCAGACCCTTCTTCCAAGTAAACGACTGTCATAAGGGCCTGGGAGTTCTACGCGATTGGGCAGGCTGCTTTCTACGATAGAAGGTTTAATTGTTCATCTTCCCCATCTGCCTGGTTTGCAAATCGCTTTTTTTTTGCGGAGGTCCGTTCTCTGTCTGGCGGTCACATGCTTCTTACCCGTTCGAAATTTATCGTGCTGGACGCTCTTACGGGGCCTTTAAGACTACTCATCCGAACTGCCCGGCATCGGACAAACCAATGCTCAGCGACGTCACTGCCAGCGCCACCACCTCTTTCAAATCTGGCAACTTCGAAAGACGTCGCCGCTGCCCGAGACTGGTTAAATCGTTTTCGAGAGTGCCCCATTCCTAGAGCGGCTGTTGACAATATCGCCTTTTCCCGGAGTTCCGGCCCCGGAGGCCAGGTTTGTCCACCAGTCATCAAATGCATGTGACCGTATCATATTCAAGGCTTGTGATAACCGAGCAGAACGTTAATAAAGTCAATACAAAGGTAACAATACGATGTGCCTTGGACTCGGCTTGGATACCTTCATGGGCGCGTGATGGCCTTCAACAGTCGGTGTGTCTTGTCAACTGCTCGGTGTCAAATTTTTTTTCCCCTAAACCACTGATTGATAAATGTAGCCTTATTTTGTCAAATCAAGTCGTTCCATTCTACTGATATCAACACTCCATCGTTCGCAGGCACAGAATATTGATGACTGTCTGTCGAAGGTACGAACGTATCATTGATCCCGATGTCATCCCGGCACTTGACGAACCTACTATTTGCTGTAGTTGCATGCCCTAATTTGTTCTGCTGCGTCCGGGCCTATCCAGAACGAGCCATCAGAAGAACAGAGGGAGCGTGTTAGGGGGTTAGAACGGAAAGCGAATGCGCAGCGTAAGCTGCAAAAGGACAAACGCAGTCAAACGAAAAGAAATAGGGAAAACTCCAGACTGGATTGGGATTAGGTGATTCAGTTCTCCCTTTGTACCCTCGTGCGTGAGGTTCGGAAATGACTGTACCAGTCGTACGTCAAAATTTTCGTGCCGACGTTCGCACCACCTCAGCCGAGGATAAGCACGGCGGGATACAAAGTCAAATGATGCCACACGCTCATTCCCGTCCATTCAAAAACAGAATCAAGGCCTCCTAACTTCCCCAGCCAGCCCCTCTCCGGTTCTGATTTGCAACTCGACGACCTTGATCCACCACGTGACGTCGGCTGTCCTCAAATCGCTCCAATGCTCGGTAATTACTGTACTATATTGAGACGGGGCGGTCTAGAAATAAATTCCTTGGCCTACGAAATGTCTTAGGGGCGAGTTTATCTGCAATGACGCAATTGGCGGCGCGGCTTTGGGGGAACCAAGACAACAAAAAGGGGGTAACTGCCTTTTCTTTCTTTCGCTCTCACAAGCAATCTGTCCAAAACTTAACTTTTTGGCGACAAATGTTGCGAAATTACTGGCCAGAAACGAGCTTTGCTGACGACGTCAAAGCGTCGATCTTCGAGTTTATTGGAACGACCGTTTTTCTGCTTCTCGCGTTTGGCGGGACCCAAGGTTCGCACGAAGTGTTTGGGTCCGACCTCGAGAGGTCGCTCTATATCGCGACCGCTTTTGGTCTCAGCTTGCTCGTGTCCGCCTGGTTCTTCTTCCGCGCGACGGGCGGACTGTTCAACCCGGAAGTCAGCCTCACCCTACTTCTCGTTGGCGGTATCAGACCCACGCGATTTGTGCTGTATTGCATTGCACAGTTGACGGGTGCCATTGCGGCCGCTGCGGTTGTCCTTGGCCTTACCCCGGTCAACTTGCCTACAAGTACGTATTGATGCGCCCTTCCTCCTTTGTTTTCTTTGCTCGTCCCTGCGCTTACCGGTAACCACTTATCTAATACTTGTTTCCACGTGAAGCACGGTCCCCGCCTCGAATATCAATAACGCCCAGGCAGTATTCATCGAGATGTTCATCACTGCGGCGCTCTGTCTCGCTGTGCTGATGCTCGCAGCCGAAAAGCACAGCTCGACGCCGTTTGCTCCCGTACGTGTTACCATCACCGCGCAGCAAACAATTGCCCATTCTTTGCTCTCTCCCCCCTCTTACCCGAACCTTCACTGACGACTGATTTCTGACGAACGTAGATTGGTGTGGGGCTGACACTGTTTGCATGTCATTTGTGAGTGCTCATTTCTGATATTCCTGGCACCGGACAACAGCATCTGACGCGCCACGTTTCTCGTCATGAAACTGCAGATTTGCCGTTCCTTATACGGGGGCTGGCATGAACACTGCGCGTTCGTTTGGGCCAGCGGCTGTAACAGGGTTTCCCTTTAGTTCACAATGGATTGTACGTCTCATCTCCCCCCCCACCTTATGATCACCCCAGCTGGTGGCTGTCTCTCTTCTTTTTTTTTTGGTCGTGGCGTAAAGGAGTGAACACCCCCTTAACCACATTCCTACCCGTACGAGGAAATAACGAGAATGCTGACGCCATATGACAAATTTTATTTTGCATTAGTACTGGGTGGGCCCATTTCTAGGCTCGCTCTTAGCCACCGCGATCTACGTCTCTTTGAAACAGTACGTCATAGTGGGCCCCCTGCGCAAGGGTGCTGCTATGTTCCTTTTCTTCGAGCTTTCGAGGGCCTGGGCACTGACGCAAAGCAACTTGTATTTGATATTTATTTTGTAGTTATCGGTACTGGACCCTCAATCCTGGGCAAGAAGCAACCGAGCCAAAGATGTCGCCTCCAGACCCTGTGAGCGTCATACGCTCGTCAGATGAGACCGCAATGAACAACGTATGATGAATGACGATGGATGACATGCTTTGGTACCGTTATGACGACCGACCCCTGTTTTCCCGGATCATCCATGTTTTGCGCAACCTACCAAGATTCTAGTTCCACTTTTGCCTTTTGTCGTATGCTGGTATTGTATCATTAGCACAATTAACTCCGATTATTGCACAACACCCACGCACCCAGACATATGCACACAGACGACTCTTACCGCCCACGACCCAACTATTAGCGCACGTTTTACTACGAGTTCATCCATTCCTGTTATAAACCCTATGGCCAAAACCAATTTTTATTTTTTAAGTTTTTTTATTTTTTTAGTGAAACCGCTCGTGTGATATTAAAGGGTAATAATAATAATCAAGACGCCCCTTCGTGTGAACATGGCGATTGCGCAAAACCAGCGCCACAAAAAGTAATTAGGTCCTTTGCCCTATTGGTATATTGGTTCCTCGTGCTTAGCCAACTATCACATTGTCAAGTGCTGATAATCTCCGTCCCGCGTGGAATGACCAACACAACTTTGTCATGACACGTACCTCGTTTGTTCGTTGATTGGACCAAAGTTGGTAACATCATGATGATATATATATATATATATGTGCGTATTATTATGATGATGATGTTGTTGGTGATGCGATGATGGGTGATGATGATGGAGTGATAGCCTAGCCAGGGCCAGGAGAGGGTGGAGGTGTGGGGTGGGTGAGAGAGGGAAGGGGAAAAAAAATGATCTCAACGCGACAAAGTAAGCATAGTCTACATACAATTGATGATGATGATGATGATGATGGTGCACCCTTGCCCACATGACCCGCCAAGGCTTTGCCCTGCCGCTGCCGCGCGCAACCGGTAAAAAATTTGATTCTTTCTCTTGTTGAGAAAAATGTGAGGGAGGAAGGGGCGCCATCATGATTTATGATGACAATGATAATAGGGATGCTTTTGTTTCACCACGTGCGCCGTTCGTGAATGAATGGATGAAGGCGGAAAAGGGGAAAAGGGGGGGGTAAAAATGGATCCTTCCATCCAATGTACAGTAGTACTGTACTTCCGATAAGACCGGAAAGCGCGACTTTTTGGCAGCGGCGGCGGCGGCGGCGACGACATATTAGTTTTTGGTCGGTAGAAGTAGTATGTAGTAGTCATAATAGTAGCACCGCCGTATAGGGATACGGTATTAAAAATAAAAAAAAACTTACCCCTTGTAATATCCCCATAGTTGTAGTAGCAAAAAAAGCACATGTGTGTGTGTGTGTGTGGCAATGACGACTTGTTACTTGTAGCAAAAACCCTTTTGATCGAGAGAGGTGTGTGTGTGTGTGTTGTGGAAACGCGCCGGCATGGCATTTGCGCCACCCCTGTCAAGCAAAGCAAAGCAAAGCAAAAAAAAAAAAAAAAAGAAGGGGGGGCAACTTGGCAAAGTCCGAAAAGCAAGGCAGTGGCGAGGCAGTGGGCGAGGCAACCTCACATAAAAAAAAAAACGAAAGGGCAAGGTGGGCGTCAAAAAGTGTGGTGTAGGGAGTGAGAAAAACCAGCGTAAAATCAACATAAACGCCTCTCTCTCTCTCTCGTGTGGGGGGAAACGACATTCCTTGCTGCTACTGCGTGTACATCATGATCGCATGGGGGGAACTGCCCTTCACACTGACTCACGTGGGGGGGGTGCAACTGAAATAAGGTTCGAAATTGCAGTGCGGGGTCGTGGGCACACCCACCCCCTTCTTCCACCCTCCTTACCCGGGACCCTGCATCGAGACAGTGATGCTGTCATTCAAAAATGTCCGATGGGATTTTGCTATGACGTTCCTCGTTCCTCTCTCTTTTTTTAATCAACCCCCGATTTAGAAATATATCGTTATTTGGTGGATTTGTAACCAGTAATTGAAGGGGGTATACCGTATACGTTACGCATTAAACAAGTACAACCATAAAAAAAAAGGGAGAAAAGTACGACATATAATACAGCGGTGTGACGACGGTGATTTGTTGGGGTGTAATGTTGGGCGGGCATCACATATCGACCAGCGACACAGGACTTAGTCAAGTCCCCAAACAAGTTCACTCGAGTCATCATAATCAGTAATCATATCTCCAACGTCAGCATCAAGGTGTCATCAACATCATCGCTTTATTATACCCTTTCCCAAGAGGATCTTGGCACATGAGCGTTGTGTCAAAAAAAAAGAAAAAACTTGATGGGAACTGGGAGGGCCCGGGGCACCAGGGGGGGCAGTGCAGCCTTTGTATCCGCGGAGCAACACATACGTCTCACGCCGCACGCATCGGCGGCGAACCCGACACGGACCCTGCAAGGCGCTTCCGAATCGGTGGATCCTGCAACCAAGGACATCGCGCGCGTCAGCAAATACTCCGAAAGGTTTGCTATCCAGACACGAATCGGAGATGCCCCTCCCTTTCCCCTTCCCTCCTCCCCGTTCATCTCGGTGGTAAGGAAGTAAGAGTGAAGGGAGGGAAGGGGGGGGGGAGGGCGAAACAATTACATCAGGAAACTGGCTCACCTCCGAGTCCCACGTTCGCGCGTGTTTCCGTGCTGGAGATCCGCCCACGCTGGCACTCGCACTTGACGTGTGGGGTGAACCGACGTCATCGCGCTCACGGTCATCCCACGCATATGCCGACCGCATAGGCGGTTTGGCGCCCCCTGATGACAATGACGGCGGTGGCAAGTGAGGCTGTCCGGCGTACGGGGCGTAGCGCGCATGCTCGGGTTCATATGTGGACACTTTGCGTGGGTATGTTGACACGCAGTCTGGGAGACCGTCAACGCATGCGCACCCCGGAAAAGGGCAGTTCACACCTGGTGGGCGCTGGTTTTGACGTAGGAACAATGATACTGGGAAGAAAAGAGAGGGGAGTCAATCAGCGGAGTGGTGGGGCCTAGTGGGAAATGATCAACATACAGAGGCTATCACGTCGATCTTCCAGGGCTGCGACCTCTTGTGATACTCGGTGTTCAGCCTCTAGGGAAGCGGTGTAGGCGACAAATGACTCTTGGGTGGCCTTTTGGGCACGACGCAGCGCCGTTCGGGCACTTTGTAAGTGAAGACCTAGAATGGCATATGTGAGTGAGTGACGAGATACAAGTGGAAGCATCGAACACACCGGACGACTCTGCTTCCTCTTCTAATGACCTGATGCTCGCCAGACGGGGACTAGACTTTATTGGCGGCACATACGAAACGGAGGAAACGGGACCAGAATAACGGGGGACGGAACGCTCTGGGAATAAATATATATCAGTCGGGACAAGAAAGGAAGGGTGGGGCAACGGTGTGAACTGACCGCGGGTTAGATGTCTACGGTCGGCATCCCAGCCATCGTCACTATCCAAAACGGAATCATCTGACGGTTCCGGGGATTCAGAAGGAGGGGGTGGAAGAAGCCGTGGAGGAGGCGGATTGTAACGATTCTCGAGCAACGCGTTTCGAAGGCGGGGATTGTGTGGAACGCCTGCTGCTTGGCGCTCGATGAACTTTCGAAGAAAGGTAAGTTCGATGTTGTCGGGCATGACGTAGGGGGGTCCCTTGATGTCGCCGCGTTGCATGAGAAGTTCTAGATGAGACATGACCTTATCCTTGAGTTGTTGGAGCCATTCATGGAGTTCCATGTGGTCTTGGTCGGCGATGGGGTCATAGTCCTGGCGTCGACGAGCTTTGCGCCAGTAAGTCTTTGTGAGTTTGAGGGCATGATTGACCTCGGAGTCAAGAGTGCGATACCACTCTGTAGCTTGCCGATTCAGAAGGACGGTGAGGACGCCGGGTTGTACACGAAGCTGAATAAGAGAGCGGCCATCGGGATTTGGGGGGGAGAGGACGCCCTTCTGACCTTGATTACCTCTTGTAGCACCTCTAGAGACGTTGCCGAGTTCTGGCCAGGGAAGGTCGTCGGTAAGCATGTTGGGGTTCGGGGGAAGAATGGATAGATGAGAGCATCTTGGTGGCTAATTTATACAAACTTATAAAATTAAGGCTATGGTAGTTAGACACGGGACGGACTCGGACACTCGGAGGTGGTCAAATTATACGTAAGCCGGTCAGTCATCTTAACAACTCTTCAATTTTATTAATATTATAATAATCATATTTATTATTATTATTAACCTGAAACCCCCCATCACAATCCTGCTGCGCAACCCTCTCTCGTCTTACCAACGCTGATCTCATCTCTCTAATCGGGGATTCCAGGCCCCTCTCCACCCCTTCTCCCTCGATCCCTTTCCATCTTGTCGCGTGGCTCCTCTCCTCTCCACACGCGAATCCCTTCTATTTCTTCCGTTAAGCGATATCTCCTTCTAATTTGATACCCTCTCCATGTGAGCAACCCGTCGTGAAAGCAATCTAATTGCCTACTTGCTGTGCACCGGCGTAACGCACACCCGGTTGGGGGCTGCGTGGTGCCCCTGACAAATCCTTGCCACCTAAATCAGGCCCACGCCCATTTCTCGCGTGATTTTATCCAAATCTGTACACGCTCTTGCTACACTAAGGGCTCAAACGTCAACGCGTCAAGCTCTATCGAAGCGATCGTCGATTTCTCTCTCCCTAGAATTTTCTTCCCCGCTACGGCATTAGCCGATCTGTTTTGACCTGACCTGTGACCTGACCTGCTACTGATCAGAGCGTGCTTTCTTTGGGTACCCTTACAATTCAATACAGTTGCAAGACAGCTGTACATACAATAAATCATGTCATCTCGCGACGTATCATACATACATCATTTTTTACTGCCGTTAAGCGGCCATGCAGTCAGCGTCAAGCCCCTGCTCTCGTACCATTGCGGGTCCATAAATACCCGACACCCGGCACCTGGCACTTGAATGAAACCAACATTCTAACCTTTTCTCCATAATATATGCCAACCATCTTTTGCTCCGTTCATGGATCATGATTCCTCCTCGAATCGCCACGCAAAAAAAAATTGTGCAATGTGCGTGCAGGTTGCTCACAACCCATTTGGCGCTGTACTTCAGGATATGTCTGGCGTGGCGTGGCGGCAGAATACATATTATATTTAAAGAACGCTCTGGCAACGCCTTAACCCCTTCCTCCTTCTTCAGTCGCGACACTGTATATATGCGCCGATATCCCGCTAAATTCAGAAATCACCCCGTTCTCGCCACCCGCGTCGCCGCCCGCTTCCCATCACGCATTCAATCGTATAGTGTGTGATACAAGCCCATTCTCACTTCTAGCGCTACCGGTCACCGGAGTTCCCATCAAAGAACGTCCGGGGTCAAGCGACCAGCAACTACCCGGGCTCCATTCCACTTGCGGGGACGCCGGCGTCAAGTTGCTTGTTGCACTACACTTACTAATACGTTTACAGCTTGCTGCGCACCTGATTTATTATTATTTGCTAAACGTCATACTCTAACTACTTATGACGAAGCCAAAATGATAACAAGTCCCCCGAAGAAAAAAAAAAACTTGAGATTGTGTACACACACCAGAAAAGAAGAAAAAAAGAAAAGAAAAGTGAATGATTGGATCATTTTTATTTATTCCCTGTTCGCGATGTAGCACGGAATATATTTTGATCGCCGTTAGAATGGTCGAATGATTGGGAATCAAAAATGCCGCTCAGGGCTGGGCTCGATTCGCTTTACCGCCACTTGTCCGTTACCGCTTGATTTTTTTGCGGCATTGGTTTCTAACTTCCCAGCCCCTTTCGGATACACACACACACTTTCACTCTTCGGACAGCAAAAAACGTGAATCCTGTGCAGAAGGAAGACGTGTTGCCATCCCGGCCAAACGATCCGAACCAAGATCCGAACGCATTCCGGTGCCACCGGGATGTCCAGGCACCGCCGCGATGACAGAAGTGCAGCAACAACAACAACAACAACACAACATTCGACAAAAAATAACAAAAACGAAGCACCCTGCCATGTATCTAATGTGAGTAGTAAGTTAGTAGTAGTAGGGGCTACCCGTTTCCCTGTCCGCAAAGGCTGTGTGAGAGCTATCATTAGAGCCCCACCAAAGCGCTCCCCTTTCAGCGCTGAAAGCAAAACTGACAAGCGTTAACTGGAAAAAAAAAAAGGTATTCACTCCCCCCCCCTCGCATCTGCATCAGTACATACAGCAGCACAGTACTAGTCATTGCTATCACGAAGCAAGCTGCAATTTGACCGGAATTAGAATTACAAGATTTTTTTTGTGATGCTAATTTTCTGAGATCACTAGTATGCAAACATGTGAGACGACTATAGTTTATCAGGCCGTTCGGCTATCTCTTCCCGGGCATGTTGGAGACCTCACCCTCAACTAACCTGATCAAAGAGTGGCGGAGGTTTTTTTACAAATTGTGATGGTGTGCCTATGTGTGCGTGTGGTACTGTCCTTGTCATCATGTTTTAGCTCCGCATTCGAATCATCGTATCATGGAGTATATTGGAAAAAAATAAATCAAGGTTGGGAAGAAGGGTTGGGGTTGGAGTGGGAACCTCAGGTTCTACAGTTGCCAATTTGACTTTCATCTCCAATCAACATCTCCAGGACGAAAAAAAAAACCGAAAAGAAGAAAGGCCCCAACTGAACAACCCGTGATCACCGGAGATTCTTATATGGGGATTTCCCCCACTCCTACCACCAACCACCACCACCACTTCCCTTCTCTTCTCTTCTAGTTCTTTTTTTCCGCCGTTGGATGTGTAAAACGTCCAATCAATCGTGCGTCAGATGGCGACTCGGAGTAGTAATCATACTTTGTATATTATTGAGTCGATAGATTTCACGTATTCGCGCCGGGAGCAACGCGTTGTTCTGAACTGTATCGCCATGTTGCCGGCACGGCGCAAAGACCAAACGGGTTGAGAGCGCCGTTGTTTGACAGAAATAACCCATCACCACGCTAGTACCATTGGATATATATTTTATTTTATTTTGGAAAATACGACGACACTGCAAAAACATGTGTGCACTTGTCGAGCAAGTGCCGTAGGTTAAGCGCCGACCGCCCCCCACTGGTCTCTTTGCAACTAAGATACATAACCGAAATCAAATCACACGCCCCGATCCACCCATAGGCTAGTTGCCACACGTTGCGGTGTGATATCGTAAATCACAACCCCCCCCAACCGATGCCGACAACGCAGCCTAAGGTGCCGCATGCCGATGATATTGTCTTGTTTTCTGGGGTTGGGCTGTGCTTTTGAACTTCAGACGTCCAAATCTGATCTTTCTTACATGAGGCCCAATAATCGCAGCGACGTCGGTTAGGATACACACATCTCGGCCGACTCGGAGGAGCCACAGATACACGGAAAGTCTGTACTGAGATTTTTTTTTTTAAATGCACTGCAGAACGGCGATCATGGGCATCATTGCAAAAAATAAAATAAAATGCGTTACTAGTAGTAAGCTCAGAGGAGAAACCCACACAAAAAAACTCGAACACGGAGAGAAGCGCTGTGCGATCGGATACAGTATTCGTTTCTTCGAGAAGATGTTTCATGTGCCGGCGGTGCACGGTCGGGGGATACAGGATATAAAGGTAGTACTACTGTAGTGGTAGCTTTTGGTGCGGTCTCATCTCAGTTAAATACGCACCAGAATAGATACCCGACGGTTCCCGGTCGGCCTGTGTCATTTGGATATGGGGAATGTATGGTGGATGAAACAGGGAGAACGGAGATGGGAACGATCGTCGGAGGGAACCATCTTTCTTAGACTGGATCACCATTACTGTATGGGTGCGCTGCGACACTGCAACCGAACAAGAGTAATGGAAAAGGGGAAAACATGATTGAGTGACCGGGCTTGTCAGTTTACTACTCATTAATCCCAATCGTATGATGCCGTACGTCATTGGTAGCACGCACACATAATTCCTCTCTAAATCCCTAGTGTGATTTTGTTTTTTTGCTTCTGCTCGTGCATTGATAGTTGAACCCCGTCCGTGTTGCCGGTCCACACGTCATAGAACTTGTGGCGTTGTTCCTGACAAACCAAATCTGCAGAAAAAAAAAAATACAACAAAACGTTTCCGGAGCAAGTAAGCAAGGGTTACGAGTTGGAACGACCGCCGCGCAACTGCTGTGATATACCCATTGAGAAAGCCATGTTGAGTCATCTCGCGAAACGCATGTTTGGAAATTCAATAGTCTAGAACCAGTTGGCCGGGCTCAACCGCATTAGTAGAGTTGGGGGTTGGTTCTCTCTAGCACATCACAGGTCAGGGGTGCGGGGCCTGCACTAAAGAGACTGCTCCTGCTACGTAGCAGGCGCTTTTCTGGTGAGTGACGGGGCGCTCAGGCTGCGGGCACACCTACAAAAAAACGTCTCGTCATCTTCGTCAAAGCGATGGGGCTGTGGAGTATTCGCATTTCGGTTGTAAAACGAACAAAAGCCGAACTAGATCCCAACAGGTACCCCCTGAAGCTTTGACGCTCTGTATCATCTCAAAATGGCGATGACCCAGCTACTAGCGCGATGAGGTCCGTCATTAGGTGGTACGTAGTAGTAGACTGTAGGGGCGAGTTGAACAGTAAGTCGACCAAACTTGAGGGCTACGTTCTGAACCATAAGGTCGTAGGACGACACACCGCGGGAAAATAGTCACAGAGCCGGATGGTACACCAAAACCAAAACCAACCAGGGACAAATTAAGCCGGATGATTATTTTGCACGTGAGCCCCCAATCGCGCCCCAGATGTGTAATAACTAGATACTTGGTGGCGCTCCAAATCGGAAAAAAATGGATCCCTTCCACTCAGACGCATTGAATCAATCGGGTCCGCACTTTACCGATCGCAAGGTGTTCATACATAACCTACCCAAAGAGCGATAGTCGTTTCGCATAAAAGGGTACAGAACTGTCATGCGCACAAAGGATAAATAAATTGACCATACAGTAACGACCTTTTCTTATCTCCAGTTGGACTGGATGGATTGCGCTCGTGTTTGTCGCATGACCTGTTCTGACCCCTGACCCTCTTCCCGGGTCGTCCCAACGCGATAAAGGCAACCATTAGTGTCGCACGTGTTGTTGAGATCTCATTAACTGTAATTAGGTTCCGCCACTGAAGTTTCCAGTTGGGGCAGACGCTTATAAGCTCACCGCCGTTGTCAAGAGTTTTTAGATTTTGAGGTGCAAAAACGGACGGAGCCAGGAGTTGAGTTCGGAGTATACCTTTGATGAACCTACTACTACAAGTCATGACAACTTACGAGACGTATTCCTCTCTTGGAGGACAGCCAGGTTCCAACTACGTTAAGACCTCACCAAGTGAGAAATGTAACACAGGGGCCGATCAGAAGGTATATCTTTGGCTGTGGGAATAGAAGGGATACCGGGAAACCGGACCCGAAGCGTTCGCGCGGACGGTGACTTATTTTCAGTTCTCGTTTGGCATGATGTTGTGATGAACGAACAAACTTTGGAACAACTGTGCGTTTCCAGACTCACGTTCCGCTCCATCATTAATCAGGTAAAACTCCATATGGAACATAAGCGCTTAGTGATAGTCTTGCTGAAGACGTTTGGGCGCAGCCCTGAATGAAGCAAGACGCACATTGATAAGGGCCGTGATCGTGAAAATCGCCCGCCATACCCGTACCCTAAGCGTCAACTGAAACTGTCTCACCAACAACTCGAGATGGTCCCCGAGTCGCGTCTTGAAAAATGTGTGTGTCTCTCAAAAAGGTAGAGCTCTTTGCGCGCCAGCGGCTGATGCCGAGCACGTACGCCGAAAAGGCTTTGAAAATCATCTCGGGTTCCTTGAGCCAGAAACCAATAAAAGTACAGGGGCGAGAAGTATTGCGGCAAGGCACCTTCTCTCCTGTGCCGAGGAGGCCGCGATGTTAATTTGTTGCAACCTGGACTGCCATGCGGGGAGACATGACCGTGATATCGGACGTGCGCCGCAGAAGTGATAAGGCTTGTGAAACGGAAGCGTCCGTGACGCTGGCTTCCAAATATAGGACTTTGTTCCTCTGACCCTGATTCATGGGAAATGAGAATGTTGGCGCCTGTCATAATTGCGGACAAAGAGCGGGAATGACCATCCGTTGTGTGAATGCGTTTGAATACAAAGATTTCATTCAGTTTGCCAATCACGTGATTATCTGTCAGAGTGCTTTGCGGACTTTGCGGATTTCCCATCTCGCGCCCGTGTCGTATCGAATCAACACAGCACGTCAACAATGTCATAGTGCACTGGGTAAATGATGCATAAGGCCAGCTCAGAGTCATCCAAATTGTCGGGATTTTGTGCGGCTGCCAGTGTAAATCGGGCGAGCCTACTAACTCCCATGAAAATATACCCGTGCGCCGTGCTTCGCGAGGAAACCGAAATGTACCGATATCAACGCGAGAAGAGGACGTACTTCATGGGCTGCATGTAAGTATAGCGGTGGGACATTCACAAATCCGGAGGAGAATCTCCGTGACTAATTAAGACGCGTGTTGAGCGCTGTAATTTCAACAATTTCAACGCGGAGCAACCTGCCATTCAGTCATTCTAGGGTCTGGGGCAATGCACAGTCGAAGTATCCGTTATTAGCGTGAGACGAATGGCTCGTTTGATTGAAGCCAACACCGTCAAGACGAATCACTCATACCTATCAAATCAAACACGGATCAAAATTTTTGTTGGTGTTCATCTAGACCTCACCTGAATAGATATCGTTCGCAAGACCGTAACAATGAAAACCGAGACTTGGTGAGTACTATGACCAGGAAGCAGAAGCCATCCAATCTAGGCTGAGAATGGCAAAGGAATTTGGCGGTGCCGAATCAACACGACGAAACCGGGGATCCGTAACAGATGGTTGCTAGCATCTTGATTGATCACATCGTTCCCAGTGTCCGCAAGCCATGAAGGTATATTTGAAACTTGCAGGAACCTGAAACTGACGTAGATGGTGGCACCATCAACCTGCAAAAAGCACCCATGTGGGGAGAAAGAGCAGTACTATTTTAATCAACGTTTCTTCATCCAAACGCACAACCCGAAGGGGGAACTGGGGTCACGATAAGGGTGAGGGTAAGGTAACACCTGGACACCAAGGTGGTGGGCGCTACACAGACTTTGAGCTTGATGAGGTAAGAGTGGTTACGAGTAAGAATGCCAACCCACCTGAACATCATCACGCAAAGATAGCGATTGCACCTTGTGTTTCATCCATGACCCACCCTTGAGACTCGACATGGAGGCTTAGATGAAGACGCTCGCAAAGGGTCACAGGGCAGCGCCATTCGTGTCGCCCAAGGACCAATGGTTCCTTTACTTTTTGCTTACCCTTACCTTTGGACCGCCTCTTGGATTGATACATTGTGTTGCCGATCGTTGTAGCAGGGGCGGCAGGGGCCGAAGTACGTGGTGATGAAGGGTGGAGAGAAGAGTGAGATGGGGTAGAGGACGATGACGCTACGTGGGTTACGTGTCCGGTATTGTTTCGCGGCCGCAAGCGCGAACGTATGGAACTGTTCATGGCTTGTTCGCTGGTGGGCTCAGTAGACTGCGATGATTGAGGTGGCCGCTTGGTTGTATGGAGATTCTCTCTTGCATTTTAGTTTGCAAGGGTGATGTCGCGTCAAGGGCTCCGCGCTGCCTAAGGGCGGGGACTCAATGGACGGGGTTGCGTCCTGGCCTCGTGACTTGAAAGAGGGCGATTCGATGCCAGTAACGTCGATGCCGATGAGCTCTGGGTCAGATACACACTGTGGCTTCATCAACTCAGCAACACATCGACCATCGAGCATGTGTCCACAGCGTAGACCCCAGAGTCGACGACGGAAACGCTCATCTTCGGACATGTTACTCCCACCCAAGACGAGGGGTTCCAAGCAACGAGCGCAGACAAGGGTATTCAGGTTCTCGTTGTTCTTAGTTGGAGAGGAAGATCCTATTGCTTTGGTACTGGGACCCGGCTCCTCGTCCACGTCAATAACGGTAACGGAAGGAGACGGTGACTCAAATCATGTGTGAAGCCAGGAGCAGGAGGATACGGGTGGGTGTAGGCAACACGGTATTCGCTTGGAACACGACGAAATGGTGCGCGGTCGTCTCCGAGCTCAAATGGACCGGGCTCTGTAGCAGCCAACTCAGAAAACGAGAGGGCATCCATGATTTCGTCCTCCGTTGGATCGCCAAAGAGCCATGTCGGAAATATGCGTCCAATTGTCTGCGAGAGAAAACCATGGCGTTGGTGTATACCCGCGCAATGCGAAGACGGTCGAAATAGCGTTGGCGAGCCTGGTCCTGTGCCTGCTGACGCCGAAGTAATTCACTTTCGCGCTGATGGTTCAGCGGGAAAAACCACCGCCTAGGTTGATTACTGGATGATGACGAGACGGTGTAACATCCCTAGGGGGGTGAGATGTAGGTCTTGAAAAGGACCTTTCAAACGGGAAAGGTTCCTCATTTGGGCGGATTATATCTTGGGGGAAAATGTGTGGCGGACGCGCGGACGAGGACGTGATGGTATAGGTGGTACTGGAGGGGGAGGGTGAATGAATTGTACCGGCGGGGGAGGAGAGCGTAATCGGGCACCTTGAAGATGACCAAATTAAGAGGGAGAGTACGGAAAAGGCAAGAATAGCCTTACCTGAGTGCCTCGGCCGCGTGGAAGGCCCAGATTCTGATCCTTCGTCGTTGTCTAGTATTATGATCTCTGTCAAAGTATCGTCCTCTGGTACAGCGAGTCTGGATCGTCTGGATGGGCGTTGATCTTGCTCATCATCAAGCTCATCGACGTCGATAATCTCTTGATGGGTACGGCGCTGCGGAATTATAGACACTTCTCTATCCATAAGTTTTGCGAAGAAGGTGGGCTTTGTCGTTGCCGTCGTCGTCGGTGTGTTTGGCAAAAGCTGAAAGTGTGATTCAACACCTCAAGCGCGCGGCGCCCATCAGCCTGAATCCACGTGATTTCGTCTTATATAACCCGCGCACGGACCACAACCTTCATCCAAAGTTAAAAATGAAAATTTCTAACCTTTGTCGTTAACAGGAATTTACCGTAAGTCGCACTTCTCATTTTCTTCAAAGATGACTTTATTCTCTTCCCCGTCTTACACGACCATGCCGAGGAATAGAGCTGTCTGTTCGCAACAGACGGGCGTTTTTTAATGACGCGCAGTGTGCTTGCCAGCACCATTTTGTCTGATACCGTCCTCCGTGACCGCCGAGTGATGTACTTACCACCGTCCGTCTCTATTTAGGCCCCCCCTGCATTTGAATGAAGTTGATACGAATTTGCTCGGTAAGTACTCTTATTCCGGATCTGATGTTTGTCTCTCGCCCTGCCAAGATGATGAAACCACGCCGAAATTCGCAGTTTCCACTCTAGTGCCCTCCTTGCAAGGAGTACTCCCCCAATACCGAACGTCTACATTTCCCCTCTCACTCGCTGAACCCATTTAGCTGAGTGGAGTGTGGACCGCCTTCCTGTCGGTTGGTGCGCTGGGCGCCAGGTGGGGGTCGGCATGATGAGGGCAGTAGTCCTTCCAATGGATGTCTGACTCTGGCAGCGCGAGTGATCAGTTGGACATTTTTGAGATTTGCTGACCAAAAATCCTTCTCCAGGTTGTGTGCATGAATGATGAATCTGTATTGTACTTGTTCGTAACTGTAAATTACTACATAAAATAATCTTTTTTTTTTCATCATATAACTTACCATGCGAATATCGGTGGCGCCAAGTCGCGTCCGAGTCACCTTTGACGTCGACAACGACATATACTGGGACTCCGAGATAACAAAGGACCCAGTATTTGCTTTGAGGGAAAGATAGATGCCCACTGCCACCGGAAACCCCGAGAACAAACAAGAGTGCAGCCTTCACGCACTCCTTCCGTTTCTCCAAACTCAGTCCCAAACCTCTCTGACTCGCCTATATCAACGTCCTTCCTCATGTCTTTCCATATTTCGGTAGGCTTCAATATGACAAGTCTTTCTGGGCCTGTTCTGATACGACCTTAAGCCTTTTGGGAGCTGTCGAGCGGCAACTTGTCATGAACCTGTTGTGGCTCGAGTCGCCTATTCAGACATCGACAATGTCTTCCTGGGTGACAAAGGATGGGAAACCGTGGGCATTATACCACTCTACCATTTGGTTAAATGTGACCGCGCATTCAATTAGGCGTTTCGATGCTGCTCTCACCTCGCTCACGCAACTACACATTCTGTCAAACAACTCCCCTAGTAAACTTGGACTGAGTACTGCGTTCAAGACTAGCATGCGACATGCTATCACTGGAGGGTACATCTGAATTTACTTTCCACGACGATTTCTGCGCACTTATCGCATCTTGCCTCAGTGGGGCTAGTGCTAGCTTCGGCGTTCCAGCGGAAGCTGACGAAAAACGATCTCCCCCGTCTATTGATATATTAGACGCATATGCACTTGAGCGCTGGGAGGTACGTGGGACTAGGGGCACATCTTACGTCTAACTGACCGTTTCAAGACCATTCTACACTATATGGTCTCTTCTGGGTCCGGTCAGATGCCCATGAAACCCTCTCAGGGCGTCCTCTTTCTGTTGCAGCGCAATGGCCTCATGGCGATGAACCAGTCAGCGTGTTCAATCATTCTGCGCGGCAAATTGACCCTGATACCCGATAGGGGGCAACTTCAGATCACATCTTCCGGATTTCAATTCTTGTTGCACACACCCCATGCCCACTTTGGGAGCTTTTGTTGCAGTATCTCCAAATGGTTGAGGTGCGAGCGGTGATTCTGATCCTATCCTGCCGGCTCATTAGCCAATCTGGGATGACGCCAGGAAAGGCAAATGGATCTTGTAGAGGTTCTCAGCTTCTTGTTCATGTTATCGACCACGGAGCTTGGACGGGTGAGATTATTACACACTCCTCTCCGATCGGAGAATTGATCGATCGTAATCGTCAGGAGTATTCAACGGAGAACCTAAGTGATACACAACGGGCAATGTTGGAGGACCTGCGCGATTATGGTCTCATCTGGCAGCGCAAGGCGAAGCGTCTGTTCTGCGTGATCCCCTAATCTACTAACATCCCGCACTGCAGGCTTCGTCTCGTCGCTTCAGCCCGACACGCCTAGCAACGACGTTGACATCTTCACTGCCACCCTTGCCGACAGCTACAAATGCGAGTGGTGCCCAGGACCAAGGGTTCATTGTGCTCGAGACAAATTACCGTCTTTACGCATATACAGGTATGTGCTGCCTGTTGCGCACCGCAACGCATCGTGTACCTGTTTCCGTTTCCCGTCCTCTAACCTCAATGGTAGATAACCCGCTTCAGACTGCCGTCCTGAACCTGTTTGTATCCGTAAAATCCCGTTTTCCAAATCTAGTGGTGGGCTCGATCACACGCGAAAGCGTTCGAAAGGCCCTCGTAAATGGCATCACTGCAGATCAGGTGAGGAGCGGTCTATTTTTTTTGTCTGGGTTGGAATGGGGGAACGGGGCGGGGACTACTACGACACAGATACTGACCAGCTGTGTTGCATCAGATCATCAGCTATCTCACCACTATGCGCACCCACATATGCGTAAGAACGTACGTTGCTCACACATCAACGAGATAACTACTGTTGACATTTCTCCACATCCTCTAGAAGCCTCTGCTTCCTGTGACCGTGCAGGACCAGATCCGACTATGGGAGCTAGAGCGCAACCGAGTCAAAACGCAGGAAGGTGAGCCAGACAGTTCTCCTCGAACCAATTCTGTTATCCCCTACCCGGCTTTTCAGGTTTCTTGTATACGGCGTTTGCGTCGCAGGCCGACTACGATTATGTCCTCAACTACGCACGGCAGCTGGACGTCGTCCTATGGGAAAACCCGGCAAAGCGCTGCTTCTTTGGCAGTGTCGAGGGTCATGCGAATATTCGCGGTTTATTGAACGACGTACCGGTAGCGGCGGATAGCCAGCCCGGCGACACCGAAAGGGTGGGTGGCGAAGGGGAGTTACATCAGTAGCGGTGGTGGAATTGTACGTACGCTGATGTGTCCGAGCCGATTATCGATGAACGGTATATCACCGTGACGGAGAAACATGAAACTCCACCGAGACCCCGCGCTGTCCGCTGTGTTCCACCTCGTGGCTACGGTGTCTTAGAAAGTGAGGGTCACCGTGGTAGGGGGTGTATATGTATGCGACCGATCGAACCGTTGAAAAAAAACTCAAGAGTCCAATGCTCTGCTCACCGTACTCCGAGTCGGTCCACTCTTCACGGCCAAGTCGGACAACGGACAACCGTTTCAAAAGTCGTTCAATTCAAAGGTTCATCCGAGTCCACCCGGCTGGTATCTGGTATATTGTCCTTTGTGACACAGCTGCCATCGCCTCAGTGCTGCGACCGACAGCGATGCCCCTAGTAGTACTCTTCTTCTACAACCGCTTTGGAAAAGCGAGATGTTTTTTTATCGTACAATGACTCAGGCGAGAACCACGAGACATCCCTAGTAGTATGATCGGAGCTCGCCGCCATACTTGTAAACTGCTGCGATCCACAGAAATACGATAGAGGCACAGCCCTCCCCCCCGGGGCCAAAAATACCATAGCTTTCGGGGCCGTCAAAATGTCATTCATCGTCCAAAAGGTCCGTTTCCCAACCCCAGAGTTTCTGTATAGAAGAGTTCCCATCAACGCTATGGTGTGTGTCTCAGGCTCCGCGCTGCGATGCGCCGTCGTACCCGGCGTCTCTCCGGTGTTCGTCTAAATATGGAGAGGTGTAAGGCGGCGGTTGATTCGGTGTCATGGAGCCCAGAGGGTGCGCCGTCGAGATTCGCCTATCAGTGATATCCGGAGAGGTTGGAGTTCGTGAGGTCCACCCCGATGTTCCAGTTCGTGCGTATTGCTGGGAAAGGTAGAGCTCTCGTGGGTTACATTGGGGGAGGTAGTAGGTGGTGGCTGATGTGCTTGTGGCTGTGAATAATAAGGGTTATGTTGAGCGGCGGGATTCGTGTCGGAAAGTTTGTTCCGGAAGGTGACCACGTCACTGAAGGCCGGGCGGCGCCGTGAGTAGAGGATGTTCTGGGTCACCGGAGGTAGATGGGGGTGGCCACGAGTAATGGGTGCGTACCACGGGCCGTGCTGGGTCTGTAGGAACCTGGGAAATGTGAGAACCAGAAGGACGACTCGGAGCTGCACTATAACTGCTGGATGGCAATCGTCCTGCAGACATCTCGCTCTGCTGAATGGGGTACACGGGCGCATCATCTGGAGAATGCGCCGCTCTGCTGGGTGGAGAAGACAACATGGCCCTGTCCGACTGGCGCCTGGATGAGTCGGCCTCCTCGGCATCATATCTAGTGATAGCACATAACACCAATGTCATCATTCCGTTTTGTATGAGAGGCGTGGAAATTTCTTTACATATGTGCATTCCCATCAGGACCGATGTCTACATGGGGTGGATGACGGAAGTTCGTTGCTCGTACCATCTCGGGGGGGATGGTAAGCGCCATAATATCAGGCCGACTGGTTGGACGTTGTAATAGACCTCGCGCAATGTCTTCTTCTCGATAATAAGAAACGAGATGGTGGTCCGTTCCGGACACCTTCACGGTAATGGTCTACCGCCGCACCGCGAATCAACGAGGGCTTATATGGACGATAAAACACGCATGACCGTACCTTCTTTATCAAACCGCTCGGTCGCACCGTTCCACTAAAGTCCCTAACACCACCAGCATCCGATCTTCCATGATAATACGAGGTGACGGGAGAGCCTGGCGGGGCAACGCGGAAGGTAGACGTTCCTGGGGGAAGCAGCGCAGTATCTGTCCCGCGGGTTGAGTTTCGTTCGCCGACTTCACGATACATCTGAGCAGTGGCAGCCCTGTGAGGCGTAACCATGACTGCGAACGGAAAGCAACGGCGTACTAGGAAATTGCCCACGATCCGCGATGGCGACCAAGAGAGACCCTCTGTCCAACGCTTAATCCCACTCTCCTCGACACAGAAGACGAACACAGCGCCGCTTCTTATCATCGACCTGCGCTCCGAATCATTGAGCCGCCGAGTGATGCGTGGGATAATGCCCTGACGTGCAGCCATGATTAGGCGAAGGGCGTCAGTTGTTGTTTCCACATAGCCTATGAAATGTTGCACGTCAGGAGCAACATGGGAGGAGCGACGACCTGTAGGCGGTTCCATAGTTGAGGTGCGAAATAGTATGCGACGATCCAGACAAGAGACCGTGGTCCCTTTTAAGGGGTGATTTCCCGGAAGTTCTGAGCTCACGCTATCGAGAAGCATGACGCAGTCCTCATGTCACCGATATTGTTACAATGGGCGGCAAACGTCGAAGCAACTCCTTTTCCTCTCGCTTGCAGCCGAAAAAATGTCCCCGGGATATGATTTGAATATCAGCAGGTGACTTTTTGGAGAGAACTGTGTACAGCAGATCTGCTTTTTTGAAAATAGAAAGCAGTTTATGTAAGGATGGTGTGAGGGGGTGATTCGGCGGTACTGAAGACCTATCATATCGCGGGGATTTATTCGTATTATGTGCTCGAAGCGCCCAGGGGTCCGCGAAGTATAGTCATGGTTTTATTTTTTTGCATCCTGGGCTACGGCCCGTACCCGATACTGATGAGAAAGTTCTGGGAGTCCCACGGAGAATACGTTTTGAGCAAACTACGCTGCGGCGTCCTACGTCCGGTCGTTGCGTTCGCCTGTTTGGGTTAGAACCACAGATGATAGGCGTAACGTGTTCGCCTTTACAGAGAACTCTATTCATGTCATGCGCTGTCCCATCCGAAGCTAGGGAAGCGCCTCGACGAAAGAACTCGGACACGGGGCTCGATTTTCACAGCCTGGCCCCAGCAACTTAACTGTTTCAGATTCTGTTTGTAAGAACAGAAGCCTGAGCCAATTGGTAACCAGTCTGTCGGGACCGGCCGTGTCCTGAGGCTGGCTGCGCTTCAGGGGGTCTCTGTCTATCGTGTGTAGGTGTAAGACCAACCTGGAACTGGAATATATCAGGGCGTGTTGGCCTCCCAGGCATGGGAGACTCGGACCAATCTTTGGGTGCAAAAAGTTGAACCGGACAAGATTTGATTGTGGGGGGACAAGCTCAAGCTGGCACCCCGCGCTCCGATACATGACATAGTCAGCAGGAGGATGCGCGTGCAAGGCAGCCACAACCCACACAAACCGTGCGGCGCGGTGAATGCGTGCCTGCGTAGTCTATGATGGGAATGACGGTGACAGACAAACTCTTCATTCTTGCCCCGGTGTTTATTTCTGTTACCTTCTCGCGGGGTGTAATTTAAAACCCAGCGAGTTGATTGGCTCTCCATCGAGCCCTCTTAACAACGTCTCAGCACGACTCTGAAAGCAATACCATCTAACTTAGTGTAGTTTCGATCCTTTCGCGCTTACGGCTTGCGACAAGCGCCCAAAGTGACCTTACACCACATATATTTGTCCTTTCGACTGCTTCTAGATTCGTGATGATGTCAGCAACGGAAACATCAGTTTGTGGGAACAGACACTAGTAAAATTTCCGATTTACCGCGCGAACTTACATCGCATGAGAAGTTATCCCAATGCAGCACAAACGATGATAATTATCTGGCTGACTGACTTCAAGTTGCCGGCGGAAAGAAAGCTCCGCTCCGGCATGAGGACAACGCGTGGCTGAAAAATATTGATCCCGAGCGCCCGGACGTTGTCACGTTGCAAGTGTAGGCCTAGCCCACAATGTATTGCTTGGCAGCAGACAAAGCATCCCATGTACAGTTGTAGGGACGTACTACCTGGGATTGAATGGCTCAAACTAATCGACAAGTGATCATACTCGCGTTTACAACTTGAGGGTGCTAGTGAGCATCTGTAATACGGAGCGGAACGACCGATCGGTCGGAGCACGCCTCCCCATTACAGTATCGGGAGACCTGGCAAAATTGGTTCTGATCGACCTTTCATTCATTTAGTCTCACCGATGACAGATCACGAAATGGGAGGTCATCGACCTCCCCTGAATTAGCTTTCAAACTTTACGGCAACTACGGGCAATCAGTCGGATCCCAGTCAGTCACTAAATCTAGTTAATTGTGTTAAGCAGAAGGCGGGAATCAGATGAAAACGGACGCACATTCGTCTAGGTCATCCAACACCTTGATCTCAGTAGGATCCAACTCGAAATCGAACACGTCTGCATTAGAGAGTATGCGAGGATGGTTGCGGACTTGACAAGCGGAACAAAACCCTACCCGAAAATATGTCGGATTAAGCGAGAGAATACAAAACAGCAGAAGCTAAACCTTCTGCAATGAATAACGGAGGAAAATTTGGCTGGTTCTTTCCCGTACTTCTTCGCAAGCCAACAATTGTTGGGTGCTCGAAGCGCATCGTCCGCGCGAGCGAAGCCCATGCTGTGTTTCGTTGTCAGATAATCACCACGGTACCGAAGCAATGTACATACCTGAAGAACAATATTGTGGCACCTGCAAAACTCCACAATTTCGGTGCGAGTCATAAATGGATGTAAATCGATCTTTGGACGCAAAACGTTTCACTGCTTTGGATTGCCAGTGAGTCATATGTCCTGACGCACCTGGTGAACCGCGGGTAGAGGCAGTCTACTTTGAAACAACTCTTGCATGTGACGCTTCCCAAAGGTACTGATCCCAATGCTTTTCACTTTTCCCTCCTTTTGGCTTGCAACACATCCCTCCCAAGCTTGCAATCGCGCATCGGGGCCACCCCATGGTCCATGAATAAGATACAGGTCAATGTATCCTAGACCACAGAGTTCTAGTGAGCGATTGATTGCTTCACTTGTGGCATCCACGCCGTCGTTATGTTTCAACTTTGTGGTATAGAAGATCTCCGACCGCGATACACCGGACTCATTGCAAAAGTCAAGAATGGCTCGACCACATTCACGCTCGTTCTCATACCACTCTGCGGAGTCCTAGTATATATTTGGATGGGAGGACAAGCGGAAGCACTGGAAGAAGCAACGCACGATGAGACGATAACCTGCCTAAGAGATCCGAACTTGGGGTAAAGTACGGCGTTTGTACCTCTCTGTTCCAAAACTGTACCTCTAGTGCCCACTTGACTGCTCGGTACGCATTTTCTCCTTCGAGTTCATAAGTACCTTGAAAAGAAATCTAAGATATTCCAAGCCCTAAGCCGAATGTGTACTAGCGAACCGAAGCCATAACGGGAATCTCGTTCCCGTCGCTGAGCTGAAGTGGAGTAACAGAGGGATTCACCACTCAGCTGTGAGTACAATGTACGTAAGACATTGGTTACAGAGCGTACCTGATACTTAGACTCTAAGTTTAACTTCATGGATTACGAATTCCGGGGAACTCCTCGCTGTCGACGTTGTCGAGGGGCGGCGACGGTCCACGTAGCAAGTAGAAGCCGTTGAAGTGGCTGCATGGCTGCGACCCGTGGAAAAGTACAGCGGCCCGGTCGGCTGGAGCGGTCCGGATGCCCAGAAATGCGTGCGTATCCCGCGTCGGACATTCACTTGTCATCCCCTGAATTGATCAAAGAGAAAAAGAGGCTGTACAGTACGTACAGTACGTACAATACAGTGTCACTATTACTACCGAGCGAGCTTCTTGATGGCAATGTCAGGTAATTTTCATGATCATTTCGAATGCATTGCCTAATGGCAATGGGGCTTTCACACGGTAACTTGAAATCAGTCTGGGAGACTGTATATCGGTGCAACGTCCTCCATCCGCTACAGCATCTGTCAGAAGTCAAGGATGTACGATCTGCTTATCAGTTACGACCCTGTCTTCGCAGTTCTGTACGCCACTCATGCCCACGCAGTTAGATGAGCAGATGGCCAGGCTGCGGCCTGTTCCCTGGCTTCAGAACCCATTGCATAAAGGTCGATTCAAGGGACCAGAACCCCTTACGCACCCTACATAACACTACATGCACATACCGTGATGTAGATCATCTTCCGATCCCCGTTTTCTGGATTATGTGAGTCCGTGCAGTCGGCGATGGTCCTCCTGGGCGCTACGCCCGAGATTTTCATTCAGTCCCCCGATAGCAGGAAGGGAAGTCTAGGATAGCTAACAGGAATCCCATGGCACAATTCCCACGTGGAACCGGGAGTTTCCACGTAATACATATTTCTCCTTTTTGTTCCGGCTTCACCCATGGTTGACGTTACAAAGTTGTTTTTCGGCTCCTCGGCCATAACAGTTTAGAGCGTGCCTCTATAAAGTCATTGACATCGTATGGTAAAGGTGTCGATTCTTTTGCGGTTGCATCCTAGTGATAATCCAGCGATTGTACGGTGAGGTCAACTTAGCATGTGTATCGCAGTGGAGTTGAATTGACATCAGGTTCCTACGTAATTGCGCAGATGACTCCCAGCCCCCAGTGCTCAATGCATTGCTCACACGCATCGTTCACATCGATCGTGAGTTGATTTTACCTACCCTTACGTATATCTCAGGTTCTGAGATTTAGGGCGCATTGGAAGAAGGGGAGTAATCGAGCGCTGGGAAGATAAGGTATTCGGCGTGCAAAGGGAGGCCTTGGGGAGTAGTAGCAAGCCCTTTACAAGCCGTCCAAGTTGCACAGACACGGTGAGCTCCTTCCAGTGGCTTCACCAGTGCGGATAACTCGCGCCGAAACCCGAAGCATACGGCCATATACACACAGGGCTAGCTGGGTCACGCGTGAACCCAATGACTGTCTTTGATAGGATTTCGATACTTGGAGATCGTAGAAGATCCTCCTTCAAGGATCAAGGATCAAGGAACCCTCGGACCATGTTCATCGCGTGATCTGATCTGTGACCGTCCTAGTGAGTCGGCATAGACTTGAAATTATCACCTTGAAGACCTACAGTCTAAGGAGTCAGCCCCTCCCGTATGTTAGATGTAAGGGCGCGAGAGACGCACCAATAAACGTATAACCCGAAATGTCTACTATCATTGTCTAAGAAAACACCATGGTACGGCACACATTGCGCCTGCTGAAACTAGATTTGGTTGTGACAGAGATCACACTGCCAAGTCTTGAATGGGGGTTTGGTGGGGTGGCGCAAGGTATTGAACTCTCCCAAGGCATGGCTGATCTATCATCCCATCACAGACAGATTCGAAATAGAGATTTCCTGATTGGGGCTGAGAGAAAATGCCTCGGGGGCCAGGATACCTTTACATGGGAGTGATTGGTCAAGGTTTGCTATCGCACACAGTTAGCACTACCAAAGTGTTCGTGCCGTGGGACCCAAAAACAGTCTTCGGTTTCACTGGCAGATTCACGAGACCTACCTACATGACACCATAAGGTGTCACGCGTCCACAGAATGGGCAGTTGGAGACACCCGATGAGTAGAGTGGCCCGGGAGGGAAATGAACCCGACATAGCATCCACCGCGTCGTGCCTTAATTGGGGCAATCATCCAAGTTACGACAGGAGCCCAGGGCCAGGCTGTAGTGATGACTCAGACAGGCCATGGGTCGTCTTAGACAAAGTGATGGATTGGGTAGTGAGGATAGTAACATGGTTACCTGCAACTTTACTAGCACGTTAGTGCCAGCGCAGGGGGCTTCATACACCACCAGTCGTGGCTGTTGGTGGGTTTAGTTCGCGTGGAAATATTACGGGAGGGTGCCGGATTGAGCTGAGCTGGGCCAAACTTTCACTGCTGCCTGCACAAACTCGGAGGTTCTCTTTCATGGCGCTTGTACTTGTACTCGCATAATTCCACGCCACGTAATGACGCCGTTGCGTGTAAGTTACCAGATGAGGTCCCGCCGCATCTGAAAAGATCTCAGATACCGTTCCAAAAAGCCAGAAAGTCCCCTAAGCCCCATCAGAATCAGACCGATTCAGACATCTGAATGCCCACCTTCCGGAACTATGAAGGGGTGAGGCTTCCTTCAGCGTCAATTTCATAGAAAATGAGCGCTCCGCGCTATGAATGTGTCGTGACTCGTGAGTGGTAACAGACGAAATGGTATAACGTTTTTCGGAACTTGGACGGGGAGCGCATCGAACCAGTCATGAGTTATCCTACACGAGTGCAGTGCGGTACATTTACGAGGGGTGCACTGGCAAACTGTGCCTTGTCTGCCGCCCGGGCCCCGACGTGAAGGCGTGATTGGGAAAACTTCCATTTTTAAAGACCGGGAAAATCCCAAGAAGCTGCCAGTGACCCATACAGGTGTTGGGAATGTCAAGCAAGGTTTACGATAACAGACAACAAAAAAGTAGATCACTACTAAACACAGGATAGGATGATAAGATCGACTTAACCATAATCGGGAATTACCGCATCGGAGCAAATCAGTGAATGTATGGGATCAAGTTACGGTGGCCGGGAGGTCGGGAATGAAGGGGGGGAAAAGAAAAAAGTCACTTGTAACGACGACGACGACTACTTTCATATGAGGTAAGCGACGGCGTCTCATCCGTCTTATTTGAATCACGGAGCTTCATTTTATTTTCCTTGACAGTGTTGAGGTCCGTGAGCCTGAAGCCTGGCGATTCCCATGGCCGCTCAGGGCCATCCCGAAGCGGGGCCATCCAGGCCGTTCCCGAATCTGGTATGTCCCTCAGGCCGAGCAATCTTAGTACCGCCTCCTTGCAGTCCACGTTACTTGAGTAGAGGAGATGGCGCTTTAGAGTTTCGTCGCGGGCAAACTTCCCACCTTTAGTTTTACACGGGCCAGGACAAAGCCATTGAACTGGGAAATGCCTCCGTCGGTGTTTCAAGCACGTGCGGGGGTTATCGAAGGCCCAGAGACAGTCGTCTATGCGGCAATATAGATCCTCCTCTGTATACTTCGAGCGCTTGACTGCCAGTGGCAGTGTATGATCCGAGTGTTCTTCTGCGTTGTCCTCGTCGCTGGAATAGTCCAGCTCATCGACAAGGTCAGACTCAGTGTCACAGGAGACCTAGCAAAGGGTTTCCTATACAGTGAGCAGTGATCGATTACCGATGTAAAGATACAGACATACCTCATCGTAATCCCTCTTGCAAGGAGTGCCCGAGTCGGTTTCCAGAGACTTCGTGCCACCCTCAGGAGCAGCCGCCGAGTGCTCTTTGGGAGCAAGAGACGCGAGCATACTCGACAGAATAGCCTGGCGCTCAGCCATCCTTGCAGCTACGGCCAGTGACTTGATAAGCTGAGAGACCTTCTCGAATTCATTCTTGTCTTGGGCAACTTGCAGGACAAAGGCAATGATGTCTCTTCCGGTAGACCCTCTCGGCATGCCTATTTGGGCAGCCAACTCCGTAACCTTGAAGTACCACAGGTGCGGGGTTTCCGAGTCGGCAGGTGGGAAAGCAATGGTCTGAAGCACTTGAAGGTAGGTCCAGCCTGTCGGTGCCTGTTTTGAAGCGGCGAGGTTCAACCATTGTGTGCATCGGAGAAGGAAGAGAAGGACAAACACCAGAAGCCTGCACTGTTTCCTTTTGTGTGGTCATGGACCTAGAAGGGATGGCATCGTTCGTGTTGGGATTCACGCTCCGTTGTACCGTAACCTGCTGAGTATCCACGTAGATTGAGGGTTGCTTCACGATGTGCATTGGCTTGCTGCAGTCATTCAGATAGACGAGATCTTGCTCGTTGTCTGAGGGAGTTCCCGGGTGGTGTAAATCATGGGATGTGTCACTGAATGTCGATGAAGACTCGTCGCCATAATAAAAGGAAGAGCAGCTCGAGCTGGACGTGGCCGACAAGGTGGAGACGTCTTCCTTTGTAGGAATATCGTGGCCGACGCTTGCAGATGAAGACTCACACCACATCTTGCCAATGAAGGGACCGCCCCCGCCATTTCCGGGGCTCCACTCAGGGGATGGAGTCCAAGTAAAATCGAACGTTGCCGTGGGGCAACCAAATCGAAACAGTCCCCGCTGCAGCAATTCAGGTTGTTCTGCGAAGGCCCCCCGCTTGGAAACCCACGCATGGGAAACAATCAGCCACGATTAGGCACCCCAAAATATATTGCCACTCACGGAGTTATCCTGCACTGGGGAGGGGACTTGACAGCCTGGAAGGACAACTTGTGTGTCTAGCGCAACTTCAACTGCGTCGGCACGCATGGAGGGTATGAATGACGAACGGGGGAGTGCTAGTAAATGGTCTATGAGTTTATTGAGAGTTGAAGCACTGATCAACAGCGCAGGTATAGGGGCCAATTTCAAGGAAGGGCTGGGAACAGGCAAAAATGCACCTAAGAATTTATAGTTGTTTGGGGAGAGAGGATCGCCTGCCACAAATTCATGAACGACACATGCCTGTGCGCACACATTGTTACCGGAGCACAGTTGTGGAAAACTGGAAATCAAAGCAGAATCACGTTTACTTGTTCTAGTTGCCCATGGTAATAATTTGATATTGCTTCGGACACTAAATCAACCGCACGCCGAGGATTCCGTGTCCGAGCCGTATCAAGTGGAGGTGGCGGTCACACTCGTAGCGTACGCCACAAGGTCATTTTGTGGTGCTGGCATAGAGGATGCTCCAACGCCAACGCCGATAAAAAGAGATGTCAGATTTGGGAACTTTTCGTCCCTCTCGCCCATGAATATTTCTGTACTATTCTCACCAATACCAGCGGGGACCCTGGCTAACCATCCAGTACCTTTTCCTGTTGTCTGTGTACGAGGCATCAGGAAAAATCCGAACTGCTAACCGCTCATTAGAGCTAATTAGCGGTTTGGGGTTTTAGGAAATGCTTTTTGACGAGGAAATTTCAGATTTAAGATTCTATTCCACAATCACCATTGGCTGACCATACGAGTCACCAACCATCACGGGCTTTGCATAATCTTTTCCGGAAGAGTGTCGAGACATGGTAAACCGTCCCATGGGTTCCGAGGTCGACTCTAGATTTTGCCACTCGGTTGAGGATAGTTGGCCTTGAAAGTTCACGACTCCGCCGCAGCTGTCCCTCGTCGTAGCTGACTACTGGGGTATATAAAGGCATCCCCACGTCACGTCGATGCTCCCTGACGGCGACATCTGAGCGATGATAACGTTTTCGTTGACGCATGTTGCTTGTAAGGATCAAAACGCATGTCGTTCCACAGGGGGAGAGGTGTGAAGTAACCTGATACTGACTCATGGGAAGGACTGCCGTTCTTGAGCGAGGCCGCTTGGGATAACTTGAACGTAATTCCGCTGTCTGGTGTAGGTATGTGTACGCAATCCCCAAGAGCATATCACCGTGATGCGAAAGCAGCAATTGGCCAAGTTGTGCAGTGCAGTGCCGGAACGATAACGGACATAGCTTTGTCACGCCCGGATAGACGAGGCCCACGTCACAGTACGTAAAGTTGGACGTGATGACGGACGCACCCGTTTTCAGACGATGCGAGATAGCCGAGGACCAAGAGAGGGACTACAAGAGAATATGGCAGTGTGTTTGAGGCGCGATCGGTCACCGCACAGGCAGTACAGGAACCTGTGCGAAGAAAGGCACGTGAAAACGTACCTATCCCCACAAATGTGGAGCAAAGGTACGTCCGAGGAGGAAATACTACTGCTTCAAACTTTGTCGTTGCCAAAAGGTGAAGGTCGTGATTGCCAGCCCAAAGGGAAACGTCTCTCAAGGACATATTGGTATAAACAGCCCACCACGTCGAGGCCGTGACGCACAGGCTGAAGGAGGCGAATCATATCAACCCCAGGCAAGGTTTTTCTGGGCTTGCATCAGCGAAGCAAGTAACGAACTGTACTGTACTAGTGAAGACCCACGTTGCGCGGTTTAAACTCTTAAGAGCTTGCTTCTCGTCGGTGCAGTTGAAAGTAAAGAAAGTGAAGTCAGTTTTAGCGAGTCAAAATGACCGATACATCAGCACCTGAGAGGTTTGCGCAGAATTTGTCCAAAAATAAAACAACCTTGGTATATTTAATGTATGCGCTCCATCTATCATATGATTTACCGAGGACGCCGCCGGTCTCCATCAGAATCTGTGTCGTCGGCTGGTTTCCAGAGGCTCTTCGTGGACTGCATCACTTGATACATCTGACCCAGTTGTTCCTCAGAAAGCTAAGAATATGGGCATCAGTCAACGATACGAATCCTGGACGGTCTGTGCAAGGCATACCTTCTCAAACACCGTCGGGTCCAACTTTTTCCCCTGAAAGTGTTGTGCATCAGGTCCCACTGGAATCTGATCGAGGTAAACCTTCCACTGGGATAAGAACCCAATTATATGCGCCGGGTTGGACACATTTCTGTGTCTGCGGAATTCTAGCAAAGTGTGAGATGCAAAATAAAATAAAAGAAGGGCTAGAGAGAGACCAGATTTGACGTAGTCATCTCCTAGTGAGCGCATCTCCACGGGCAGGTATCTGTGAACGCGGAGAATTCGGCGATATAAACTGCCAGTCACGAGGGAGCTGTTAGAAACCAAGGATTCGGACTAGTAATTGTACGCACGGGATAGGTGGGAGAAGGGCCACGGCTGCTTCTCTTAAACTATGGGGTCCTCCTGCTAAACAAAGTATAAACGTGGTGCGCATACAGGAAACTTGAAGTCGGGGTAGGCAAAGTAATGTCCGACTACGACTAGAATAAAGCCACATTGATCGTCCCTGGCTGCGCTTATATATACCCGCACAAACTTGCAGACTCCTCCGCAATGCCTTCACCTTTCAGTCATGCATGATGATGATTTCACCAATGAAGAACAAAATATCCCTCTCGTACCGGTAGGCGAACCAGGTACAGTATCATCTGGACTGTTTTTCGGGTCTCTGCTCTCTTACTTAGCAAATTGTAGGGGGATCGCTCGTCGACAACCACGAATCTCCACCCGCTAAAAAATCCGCGCGAATCTGGTCCCTGTGCCTCATACATGCTGATAAATATGACCAGGCACTTGTAGAGTCGTGGAAGGGAGACATGGACGGCATCCTCATATTTGTACGTCTCATATCGTCCTACAGGAACCCAACTCACGAGGACTTTCACTAGTCGGGTCTTTTCTCCGCAATCGTCACCGCATTCCTCATCGATAACTACAAAACACTCCAGCAGCCCGATGTTCCAACGACTACTATGAACCTCACAGCCCAGATGGTCGCCCTTTTGGCGCTCACGACAAATCATAGCAATCCTGAGCTACCTCCGCTGCCCAGTCCAAATAGTCAGCAGGCCTGCCTCGTCATCAACGCTCTCTGGTTTTTGAGCTTGGTTTTCAGCCTTGCTTGTGCCCTCGCTGCAACCCTTGTCCAACAGTGGTCGCGCGTGTATATGCAAGGCACACTCGAGCGCTTTGACCCTCATCAACGCGCCCGCATGCGGACTTATCTGCAGCAAGGTGTGCAGAAATTCTACCTTAGTGAACTGGTTGGAGCTATCCCCTTGTAAGTCAATGTTTCCACCCGGTTGTCGGCTGTTGATATATGTAATTCTACTGTAGGCTCATTCATGCTTCTGTCTTCCTCTTTTTTGCTGGTCTCATCGTCTCCCTCTTCAATCTCGACAACACACTCGCCAAAATCCTACTCTGTCTAACCATAGCCGTCCTCTTCGTGTACATACTTCTCACAATCCTTCCCGTCCTCTACCCCGACTGCCCGTTTAAAACACCGCTCACGTCCATTCTATCTTCCATCAAGTACGCGATTGCTGACCGCCGTGCAAAGCGTCGCGGCGGAGATGAAGCACAGAATCCATTGTACGCAAAGAAAGATTCAGAGTATCTGGCTTCTCAATGGGACAAGGATGACAATATAGGCGCTGACCTCGATCACATGGCTCTCCGCTGGACGTTACTTGCCCTCAAAGATAACAAGGATCTTGAAGAGTTTATCGGCGCACTTCCGAGCCTTCTGCAATCCGACTCTAGCACTAGCCTCACCTACGATGGCTCCGTCGCTGCACAGGCGCTCCTCTTCGGTGAGGATATGCTTGCAGCAGAGCACCTCGTACGTCTGCTGCATTCTACTGTTATGCTAGCGTCGGTCGACCGACAACGGCTCGACACCCGCGCCGCAACGTGTCTCAACGTTATCTCACTGCTTTCACGTTCGTGCAAGGGTCCCAAGCGCGACCACCCCGATGACTGGATTCATTGGATCATTTGGTATTTCAATCCCGTCGTGCGTGATACCTTCGCCCTTCGTGCACGCACGAATCTCGCTTCTCTCGCGGAGAGCACCGCGCTAGTCCTCGCGTGGCGCGCGCTCGTCGCGTACCGCGATTTCCTCTGGGACATTACGCGACGCACTGCACACGTTACAGGAGTAACCGGAGAGTTGCAGTCTCGTTTGAGAGCCGGAAATTACCTCGCGCAGGCGCTGTTCAGTGTCCTACGGGGCCTTTCTTCTGTTAGTGAGAATAACCGTGGTGGCATGCCTCTCGCGACTGCCAGGGATACGCTGCTAACGGGACCTGGACGCACATACCTACAAGTTGACGTCTCGGGTATTGCAGTGGCGGCGCGAGAGGACTTAAAAGCAGCCAAGGCGTGCCTCGCCGTGTTGTTCATGCACGCGACGTGTCTGCTCCCGCTCCCTACCAAAGATGCAGTAAACGATACACTGCAAGCTCTTGCGGCGCCGCTTTCATGGCCGGAGGAGTGCGATTACGACAAACCTGGCAAAGCAAAATCACTTCTGGCCTATTTGCGCGACGAGCACCTATTACCGCCTTTGTCCGAGCCCGAGGCGAAACCAGTGGTTGGCCTTTACCTCGGCATCCACAATCCGAACCCCCAACTGGTACAGAACAAGGATGCCAGCTCTGGTGAAGGACCGAGTAACTTCGACGTGCGGCGAAGGAATCAGAGCCGAGGGACAATTTGACATTACAAGTCATTTTCAATTCGCGTTTGCAGATTCCCGTGATGTACAGTAATTTTATTTTCTTGGGTTAGAGACGTTTAGGATAAAAACATCGAAAATGCTTAATGAAACACCACTTTTGTACACATAGCGTGCTTATGCTCATTTATATTGACCATGGTGCGAGTGAACATGGTATTAGGCTTTACGAAGACGTTTGGCCTGGGTCAGGCTCATCAAGCAGAGCAGCGGGGCGCTCGATGGAAAAAGTGCACCATACACCTGGATCGGTGCCAATAGATACGGCATCCCTGTCTTCATCTGCTTCAATATAGACCCGAACAGTGGAGGGGAAAGTTGCAACGAAGTGCTTTCTTCTTCACTGAAGTGGTCGTCGTCGCGATCGTTTCGATGGTGGCGGTTGGTGTGGAGATATCGAAGAATGGAAAGGAATGAATGATTCGGAGCGGGGGCTCTAGAGATGGGATTTCTGGACCCATTGGCAAGATGAGATAGCATCGCAGGTTGGTTGATAGACGGAGGTCACCAGTCGTCAACGAGATGGGACGGATGATGAAATGCAACTCAGATATTGTGTAGTACCAGTAAATCACGCCATAGTAATATGCCCCGTTTCAGTTTCAGGTGTGAACAAGCAGAGCTTGATGGCATATGCTTGTGCTAGCACAGATCAGCTTTGATAGTATCATTTTACCGTACTGCGCCTCCTCCTCAGCCTGAGTCGCCGACAAGTGATTCGGTTAAAAGGGTTCAATTTCAAATGTAGAGACGTATCGATCATCTATACTAATTCACATCAGATCAAGCCAAATGGCAGCGCGAGAAGGACAAGGTGAAGAGCACACACCGGTTTGGACCAGAAAAAAAAGTGTTGCATTTTCTCATCGGTGTCAAACGGTTTCCAGGAAGGAGGTTTCCGGGATGAGAATGGTTCTAGTGCCTTGGTTAGCGGAAGAAAACGGGTAGCAAAATCCGTCGACTCGGATTCGGCGTCGAATTAAGAAAAGGCTGTCCGTGCCTGTTCTTACACTCCGGTCTAATCCGCCGTTTCACACAGGATCGTGTCCGCTCAGACATCAGCGGGCGGGTCTGACACAGGGGTATACGCGAAGGCATTATTTTAGCACCTCTCGACTGATTCCCCGTCGCTACGAAAATGTCACCACTACCCTCAAATGACTCGAAAATATAAACAACATAGTCACGATTGCGTCTTTGTTTGCAAAGACAAATCAGCAGTTGCAACATCTGCAAGTTCAAAGACGTCCCTGAGAATGAGGTGGGTCCATTGCGCTACTGAGAGGACAACAGCCGATGTCGGGACCGTCCGCTTATAATTAAGTTACATCACAATGTGATGCCTTTGCAGAAAGCGCCAAACGTCGCCTAGGCGTGCTCAAGGGTGCCGAACAATGGGGATGAAAACAAGCGATAAAACATCGGACCGTTACGAGCGGAGGGTAGGCCCGGGTTGCTGGTCACGGGTGATGGTAACGCGGACTTATGGCGGCGGACAATATGCGACTGTGGGGTGAGTCAATCTGGTAGCCAGTCATTCCTATTAAGATGACAGATGTTACAGATGGGGCAGGGATCTCAAGTTGACGACGTTCATGACAGCTAAGGTCGCCAAATTTTACAGGTACAGTACTGACTATGCCGGGATTGTCGGCCCACACATGATTACGCCCACGCGTGTTCGAGCCCGTTTTGGAGAACAATAGGCAGGTACACCAGCCTTGACATGTTTGACAGCTTTGCGTTTTTTTTTCTCATTTGACAGATGATAATGCGGCAAAATTCTTAATTTTTTTGGTGAACTTCACGGAAGTATTTCTTTTCTGAAAATGTGATTTTCTGCCGCCACCTCTTCCCCTACGTCAGTGAATTCCCATCGGACTCACATCATGCACGTAACGGACGCCAAATTACGAGATGGAGTCGGACGGGGTGAAGCTTGGGGCGACCTGAGCCTGGCAATACGAGAGGGCGTTTATCATAGGTCGGTGATTCTCCCCACTTGATGAAGACCACCCAACTTCCGGGCGATGTTGTGCCCTTCCCCCCGGGCCTTGTAGCTATAGCCCGAATAACCGGCCCGGCCGGAGACATTTTCTGGGTCCGATTCAAGTTTGCTGCAGCTGCTCCCGACACCGAAACATGGCCATGAAAGCATACAACTTCGAGCTTGGCATTAGCTGGCCATGGTTTGATTCGAATTGTCGATTTTCAACAGTTACACTGACCAGTAACCTTTCCCCTTGCTTCTCAACCTATCCGCGCTGAGTTTGAACCCGTTAAGTATGCAGCGAATCTCAGTTCGTGAAGAAAAGTGTTCACTCCGACTTTTCTTCATGAACATGCCGCATCCAAATGTAGCACATTTCCTGTCACGGATGGTTTCTGGGCGCTTTGTGCCCCTCCTTTCTCTTTGTCGCACAGTCCACCTTAGGGTATACCACAGGACATCCAAAGGCGCAATGTTGCTTTCATATAGTGACCCTCGAAAACCACTGCTCCCTCCTACAGCACTGTTCTCCTTGGTCTGTCTTTGTCTCACTGTTCTTTTCACTTGCTCCCTCCAGGTTGTTCCCTTTGTCTACTTCTCTGAGAATGCCTACTTCTCTTCAATCGAACATTAATAACCGCTTGCCTTTCTCTCATGTATCTGTACCTTCTACCTCAAATTCCAGCGTCGCATTGCTCCAGGAGTTGAACTTCCAGCCAGGAGCTTCTGTAGTAGTTCCCCCCTCCTCCACCGAATCTCTCGGTCATTCGCGCCAGGGGCGCGAGACGGTACGCCTTTCATGTTCCTACCGATATCTCATCTCCTTTTAACACGTACTTTGCTTAGGTTGAAAGACCACCTGACATTTCCATGTTGCCTAACATTTACGACTTTGCTGTAGACCACGACAACACTATATACGCACAGACGCAATCTGCTCGCGACTTGCTCGCGGCTTATTCCTCCGACTCCCTTATAATGTGCCCAGATTTTACGCACGAAATGCCGCTTAACACGAATCCCTTTATTGATTACAAAGAATTCGAGTCTTATGGTTCCTCACTGTACACACCATATATGGTCGAAATCCAAGCGCAGATAGCCGCTGAGGGCTTCGCCTTGGATCAACCTACCCAGCTATCCCTCTTTCTTGGTGATGTCGACGAGGATGCACCTGACGAGAACGCTGAAACACGCGACAATGACTCCGTTCAGCATCTTTACAGCCCCCCCACGCCTATGGTTTCACGACCTCGCAGCTTAGTTGACAATGCACCTTCACCCACGCCCTCACTATCCTACTCGATCCAGTCGCGTCTTTCGACCCCATCTCCCGCACTCATTGTGGATGACGACGACTTCGTTCTGGAAGAAGATTCTAAAAGCGATTCACCCGTGCCCCTTTCCCCCCCTCGTCTCGAAAAACGCAGTGCAAATGCTCTCCGCATGCCGCCCGCGAAGAGACGAAAAGGGTCGACAAGCCCCGTCTCAATTCCCAACGCACGAGCGGCGCGCTTCCCGTGCACTGTTCCCGGCTGCAAGCAGATATGCAAGACTCTGGGCGACCTTAAACGTCACGAGAGCGTCCTCGCGCATAAGCCGGCGTCGTGGGAGTGCCCTCGCTGTCATTACCACTTTACGCGCGAGGACGCCCTGAAAAGGCACGTTAAGAATGTTTCGAACTGCGCGAATGCAAAGGCCCGGGCAAGGGATAGTGCCGTGTCGATCAAGCCTCAGCAAGGCGCAAAGGTCGAACCAGTCTAGGACGGTCTCGAATCCAAAATCAGTCCCGTGGTACGGGAATTGTTTGTATCATCCTTGATGCTCCTTAATAGACTGTTCACGTTCCAACACGTTCCCTCTCCTCTTCCAGTTTGTACTATCCGCAATGATCCCACCATTTTGTACTATGTTATCGCCTAGGTTCTCCTGTTGTAGCCTCTTGTTTATTGTCCCCGTACTTTCCTACTTTTAGGCTAGTGATATGTTAGTGACATGTGTGGCACAGACTCATCACGGTGCTAGTACAACAGTCCTCATATTACCGATCGCCTGGGATCAACTATCTGAATTACCCTTGGCGGCTCTGCAGGCCGCGACCCGACCTCAATTCGGAGTTGGGAAAAACACCTATCTCCGACCTGCTCTTGATCGCATCAAGCAAGCATGACCCTGGGACTTTCTAAAGTCGTTCAACAGTTACGATGTAGATGCGATGTAGAGAAAGGAACCAGAATCACGATCAGAGATCGTGCCGCTCCAGAGATCAATAGGTCAATATTGATCTGGATGAGTGCCCCTACTTCCCGTGTTTCGCCACATTCAGACAGTACCCATCCCTCAGCTGTGTCCAGGACGCTTGTCCACTACCTGCTTCATAGAAGTTGCGAAAGTCTACAGCTTTGGGGTCTCTGTTGTGGGCGACTCGGAAGACTCTAAACGCGCAACGTATTGTGTTGCCTGAGGCAGCGCCTTGAAGGTGACAGGACCCGGGTAAACGGACCTCGTGCTCAACTGAATACAGCGCCCCGGTTTCCACGGACAAACCGCGAGTTCGGTTCATGATCAGAAGTGACAGCCCATGACAATAAACTAACACCTCTTTTCGTCTGTTTTTTCCCCTCTGCTACAACCAATCCACACCGGACCTACCGGTCATATCCGCCACTTTATGCGCAGAAGGTTTCAAGTTGGGGGTGGGACTCCCACCGGTGGTATATAACCGTGACGGCCGGGAAGGCGCCGGACGTGGACCTCGAAAATCTGGGGATGTACGCGAGTACCGTACAACATCGCGTAGCACTTCCGGAGAACAGTAGGGCGTGATCTTCCGGGTACAACCAACCGAACGGGCCCGAATCCGAGCCTTCATGCAGCCTAAGATGGATCTCGGCAAAGCGTGGCGGATTGAACAGCGTGGCACGTTGCAAAACAGAACCAATGATCTTCCACTGCGTACTGTATACGTCTAATCCACCCTGCAATCTATTTACCGGCCTCAATTGTGTGGGCGCGTGTCAGTGAGTGCCGGAAATAGTCATTTATATGGTGAACATGTCCTGAGAGAAGTGGTGCCACATGTTCCTGTAGAATGCTGTCACGCATCAGTACAAGATACATAGAAGAACGCCCGGAGCGTACCCATCTATCACCTTCACTACCCCACCTAATCATCACCATCATCTAACAACCGGAGGAGATTGACCCTCCGTAACGACCGGAAGATAACGATGAACCCTATTGATATTCAGATGAACGACAACCATTTAATCCCTGGGGATGATCGCCCAGTGGACACAAGCACAGGCCATATACTACACTACGTAGAACAGGCAACTGGAATGAACATTGTCAATCCCCGGGTCTCGTATAGCAGCCAGGCGGCCATGGCGACACCGAATGCACAATCCCATGTGCACTCTCAGGCGACGAATGTGAGTCAAGCTGATGCATTTCGGTGAAGTCAATCTAAATAAACATTCAGTTATCTCCAAATGGTTTACTCCCGCAGTCCTTTCTTCAACACGGGCTGCCGGGGGTTGATGGCGTCGATTTGGAACGCAATCATCATGATTTCCTCTTGGATCACAACCTATCATGCAGCCTTTATCCCATGACGTTAAACGTTCATTCGTACCCAATGTCCGGCCGGAATACACTCTTTCCGCAGACCTCCCTTGGGGGAACCTGTGTAGAGAATGACGAGTTTTGGATGAACCTGCATTTGGCCTCGTCAGCAGGATCAAGCTCCATATTTCAGATCAGCCTCACCAACGCACACCTACAAACGTTCCACCTAGCTCAACCCCGCTGGCTCGGACAAGACGTCATTATGTTTGCGGTGGCCTAGCTGGATCAGGCACCGGGCTGGTCGCATACCAAACCAAAGGTGAAATACACTCTCGTCGGAACCTGGGCGTCCGCGATAATCCCGACACCGTCCGAGTCGCACGCCATTCCCGACCAGAAGCTTGTACAATTCAATCACCCTTTCCCGCATATCCACCGTTCCCGTCGATGTCGGCTCCCTCCGCGCGGGGACATTCCTATCAAGCAGGGCCCTCACGCCCTGTTTCTTCATCGAGTTGGCACGCCGTGACGTCCAGAGCAACGCGGGGCCCTCGGTGCTTCCTTCTCTCCGACAAGAATGCGCGGGGCAGGCAGGATCCACCCCCACACTGCGGAGCATACGCACGCGGTTTGGAGATGTGTACGCAGCGCATGAGTTGTGTAAGAATAGAAGTGGCGGGCGTTGGGTGTGTCAGTGCGGCTCGACATTCGTGCGGGATAGCGACTGGGAAAGACATGCGATGCACTCTTTATCACATAGTACCGGAGGTGGCTTTGACTGTAGCATTTGCGACATCTCCTTTACACGGTCAGACGCCATGTTCCGCCACCGGAGGAAGAAGCACGGTGATTTGAGCACAAGCGCGCAAGAGACGGTGGGAGCGGGATATGCGATAGAGTAGCACTTTCTCCATTTGTCAACCCATTAACCTTTGATCTGTGGCCCCTGGGGTTGCTTTTTGCCGGTTTGTAAATTGCTATGTCGCGCTTTGTACCTTGGTTACATAGCCATGGGCGATTAGAGCCGTTTTGCGCCAATCCTAACCCATAATCTGTGGTTGTAAGGCTGATTTTTCATGTACCAAAACCAGAAATGATAGATCGAAGTCATCACTACCTACACGTCATGAAGGTGGCAAACGAGGCGTTGTCATGAATGGAAACGTTGCTCAAGTGAGGTGAAGCCGGAGTCTCCATTGCCGGTATGCAAATCACTTCAGGTTTTCCCCATTTGCAGAAGCCGATGGGATGTTATGCGATGTTGACAAAATCCCGGAATAGGGACGGCATCACCGGTGGACCGTCAAGGTCGCAGCGTTACTATTAATGCAAAGTGAGCAGTGTGGATCCCCTGCCAGAGTTTGATTGAGAGTTGCTGGAATACGAACAAATCATCCATGCATCGCCCCATTCATTTACGGCATGTCCAATTGTCAAAGGATCGCATAGCCATTGCCTCGTGTCAGCCGAGGACCCCGCCAAATTTTGGGCGTTTACAGAGACGACAGGGCGCTTAAAAGGCCAATTCCCTTTCTTGACATGCTCGCCTACCGTATGTAGAGTGGATGCAAGACGACGACGAACGAAACAAGAACAGAGAGCGAGCGTCGCCAAGGATAAGATTCAACTACATGCTTATGGATCTACACAGCATTGACATAAATAAGAGCTCGAATGGGCATACCATCCAACGTGCACCTTTCCCCAGCTTTTTATTCCTCCTTGAAGAACACCTCCTGCTCATTCCAAGCGTGTCTTTGCTGCTTTGAGCCGTGAGTAGTGACAATAACCCCCAGGGAAACGCCACCAGTCCGTAGAGGCTAGGGGTGTGTTGACCCTTTTCATGTTGTGTCCTTTCACAATACGACCGTTGACTTTGGCTATGACATAGTGCATGTCGATCGCAAGAATATCACCACACGGACACGAAGAAATAACGCAACCATATGAATCGTATGCAAACGGTATCTTGTGGGGAACAAGTAATGAAATACCTCCTCGCAACGTTTATGACGGAAGCATGCCGTCAGGGGTGGGTGACACAGTGATCGGGATCAACCGCTGATGGTTGACGGTCGAGCAGGACCCGCTTCGTCTCTTCTTCGGTTACAACGGATATCCTCCACAGGTCTTCGACTTTACGGCGCACGGAGAGCCAAATCCAGCACACGATTTCGGGAATCCAGGGTCTAGCGGCCTACCAATATGTCAAAATGAGATACAAATACCGATCCCAACCCAGATTCGGGGCGATATTCTCTTGTCGCTCGCTGATCCCTCTAGCCGAATTGGAGAGATGGACACCCAAGCGACTTGGGGAGGCGAGGGCAGTGTAGATCTCTCGACGCAGGGGGTTTCTGAGACTCAACAAGAAAAACCTGCACCAGCTGCCATCGGCTTAGGACGAGGCAGACGGAGCAAAGGAGGTTGAGGAAAAAGGAAGACAGTGGGGTGTGTGACTTGTGCAATCGCTGGTTCACCCGCAAAAGCGACGTCAGGCGACACAAGAACACGGCACATTCGAAGGAAGTACACTCATGCCCACACTGCAGCATAGTGTGCAGCCGCAGGGATGCGCTACAAAGGCATTTGAGGGATCAACACTAGCCGCTTGTGGACGAGGCTACATCATGATGAAGATCAACGAATGGGGGGAACATTGTTTCAATACGCACCAGGCAATGACAAACCCGATGACCAGCAGCGACGCCAATAAACATATCGAGACCGTGTCGTGGAAAAATGCCACTATTGACACCCGCAGTGCTTAGTCCAATTGCAAGTCCAAATTGAAGAGTCACTGCCAATGATTATATAATAATCCCATGATCGCAACTAATAACCCTTACCATTACGTACTCGGACACTGTTCGCCAAATATATTTCTTATTTTCGATCTCTTTAACGCATCATCCAGTGATGATCTGATGTCTCACAATCCCATCGCGTCAGAATTGTATAGCAATCAGAGTGCTAAAGGAGGGGCTAGTATTAATGAGTCCTTTGGATGTGAGCAATCATTATCCAGTGATGGGGAAGCGACTGCGCCCACTAGATAATTATGGCTAGAGGCGTACAACATTGGTCCTCGATTCGCGAGTTTCAAAATTGCAATTCGGGTCCTTGATCTTCAGAATAGTGTACATCACTAGCTTTCCTGAATGGTGAACTGAACTGCATGATCATCATGCGACGTAGATCAGCAGTTACACATGCTATGGGCTGTGCCACATACAGTACATTATCCACAAGAATCGGCCCCCGGCCAGAATTATCCCAGTTTATTATCTGGGTTTCTCTTGCTTGTCCATTATCGCATAGCTAGGCGACTCGGTTGATGTACCGACCTTGGGTTCACGTAACAATAAAGAACGTTAGGGAAATCCGCATTCTGACCCACCTTGTGAAAGTCGAGAAATGAGGAGCAGGATATAAATGGCCGCTAGGTATGGGTGGCCTGGCTTTCCAAAGACCAGGGACCGGCGAATGGCACGCCCGCCACAATCCACAACCCACAATGAACATCGCCGTGACCACTGAACAATATACAGCCGTCTTTCCTAGATGTGCCGAGAGGCCGCGGGCCTGTGCTGTCTTCGGCCAAACGGGCGTCTATGTCTGAATTCCCTTTTTTAGACGGTGGCCTCCCCATATCTGGAGGGCTGGGATGTCGAGCGTCGTCAGACCAGGACGACAAAGACAAAAGGAAAAGGAGGAGGCACGAGGGTTGGGGTTAGGAAGAGGGGATAATTGTACAGTCATTCAGCGCTGGGATCCATGTCGGAGGATTGTGGAGGGGTGGAAGGAGCGACGACCAGGAAGAAACACGGGTATGAATATCATAGGCCCCATTCTGCTGCGCACGGGGCGGGACGACTGAAAAAAACCTGGGAGTGGGGATAAAAGGGAGAGAGGGAAGGGCGAATCCACTCCCCCAGGGTCATTTCTTCCATTCTCACCCTCCGCCTGTTCTGAACAAGTTTCTCCGGTTCCACTCTCCCCTGTCTCGTTGTTTCTCGTACGGTGAGTGATGGGATCCCTTGTTAAGCGACGACCAGTTCCATCCAGCAAGTGGTTCCTGTGGTGGAGATTTTAGTTTCCTTCTATCTCTTTCAGTTGTCATCGTCACAGTAAATTTGACTGACGAGAACCATGAATTAGTGCATGAAAGCCACGGGGACGTTGCACAAACCAACAGACCACAAAAAGAAATGGCTGTTGGTGACGGATCCGTAGCCCACGATACCAGTGAAGAAGGGAGGGAGGTGAACGCTGTGAGTAACACGAAGCCCATAACAAACCGAGGCTGACATTGACAATTGGATAGGACCCAGAAGAGTTGGAGTTGTCCTTCGGACAGTTTGGAGAGGAATACGTGCGAGTTTACAACGAGAGACTCGAAAAGTTCTCGTAGAGACCTCAACGAGAGGGACAGCCCAGGAAGATAGCTCGGAAAACTTGGGCTTGGAGCAAAATTCTGGGAACGGGAGACGATGTGAGGTTTGTGGCACTCAATTTAAGCGGGAGAGTGACGCTATGAGGCATCACAAAACGTTCACTCCAACGAGGAGGAACATCGATGTGCCGAATGTCACAAAACTTTTGCGCGAAAAGATGCGCTTCAAAGGCACGGGAGGACAAAGGAACACCATATTTAAACCCAAGGCGAGGGACGCTCTCACTTAAGGACGTTGACTAAAGCCAGAGAATTATTATAAATGTGATAACAATATATAACTCGGCATAGGACTTACCAATTTAGTACACAATTACGAATATTTTAACACTGATACTTACAGTTACTGTAACGCGGACAGTATACATGGTCCATATATTCGAGCACCTCGACGATGTTCTAGCACGTGGACGATCAAAAGGGCGGTCAGGCAGTGCTAGAGTCACTGCGGAGTCTTCAACATGACAATCGGCGGGTGGTTCAACGACCTAACCCACTGATACTATCGTACAACAATCAATGCTCCGAAACGCGTCGTGCAGAGCTCCATCGGCGGGGTAATAAGTCTAGGAAATAACATCTTCAGCCTAGACCAACGCCAGCATACCACGTAGCACACGACTGGGGGCTGAACTGAGAGACAAAGGATGAGTTTGAGAAGTCCACAACGAGTTCGGATCGGGTGTGAATTCACGCACTGCATACTACTCATACTCCCCGTTTCATGCATCGTCCGCGAACGATAGCGCCACTTTGGGTTTCTTCGCTTTTCTCTTCAATCTCGCTGCCTCGACACGGGTTCCTCTCCAGCACGGCCATCACCAACAGCTTTCCGCTTGGATGTCGTTGGTCTGGACGAGGAAGGTGGACCTGAGGAAAAGGACAGGTTTTTCTTCTCTTTGGCTCCTGTCTCTTCGTTTTAGAGTCTTTCGTATCACCCGACGGTTCTGCCGCAACAACAGGATCAGGAAGTGGAGGTAGACCCTTCACTTGGATGTGGAAAAGAAACGATTTTTTGAAAAAAAAATTCAACGATTCTGGAAGTGCACAGAACTCACCTTTACGTTTCTCGTTTTCAACCTCTCGGGTACTGAGATGTTTTCCCTCCTTTAGCACTACCACCTGAGGTGCCTCGTCGTCCCTCTCCTCGTCTTCACTCCCGGGTCGCCGGCAGGACGCTCCGGGATTGGAGGCCGACGGGGAATAGGTGGTCGTCCTGAACCGTCATCTTCAAAATCCGGGTCTTCGTCGCTATCTTCATTTGGAAGTCCGTTGACTCGGCTCTGAAGTTTACGCAAAAATGTAGGCGTGTTCTGACTATAGGAAAGGCGCGAAGAAAGCTGGTGCTTTGTTGGCTCTTTCGGAGCCATCGACTTCAAGTTGGTCAATTGAGACAAGCTGCCTCTACATTGCTGACATCATCAATCATCACAACCGTGGCCTTGCTCAAAATTGGCCAGTTGATCCATTTACTGTACATTGAGAATCTGACATCTATACATTTCTTTGCTTCTTCGTCTCCCACAGGACGTTTTGCCAGATCCACTCCATATTCCGCACCAGTGTTATTTAATGAGAAAGCGTTTTGATCTTTACAATAATCGCTGCGAGAAGAGTAAGCTGAGGCGTAAGCTGTTGGTAAAACCAGCAACGTACACTGCGGGTCGAGGCCTTGGTGCGGGATCTGTTCTTGCAGCCCACCACAGCCTACAGAAACCCTGTCGTATGGTAGTCTTAATAGCAGGGCGGGCAATACGTACCTTCTTTATTTGTACCCAAATAGCCATACCTGGGTGTGAGCTGACGCTCGAGGAGCCAGGTCCCGAACCTGGAGCCAAGCTACGACGATAATGGACTTAATACGATTAAAGGAATAAGATAAACTGCGTGCTTACCCCGGTCTTTCTGCTGAGGGACTCAACAACAAGGACGAACGGGCTCGTGCCTATCTTTCTAAGCGTCTGTACGTGATGCGTTGGCGACTAGACAACCGCTTAACATGAGGATATACATACTTGTTCATCAACGAGATTGAGTGTGGGTTTGTTGACGATGCCCACATCCAGACCCTCCTGACGTACACGCAGCACAGCATCATAACTGCGATACAACATGTCGCCATACGAAACGACGTATCCAGCCTTACCCTCGAGTATAACCTCATCCCTGCCAGGGACAAACTCGTAGTCACCGCTAAAAAGTCTCTCATCCGAGTTTGGCTTGAGCAGGTATGGTACCTTCGCGCGCGTAGAGAAGATGAAGCGCAGGCCACGCTCGAAGAAGACGCGCTTGATGATGGCGTGCATCTGCAGAGCGTCCGCAGGGAAGTACAGCCAGGACTGCACATCGTCAAGGCCATTGTCAGCGAAGAAAGAATTAAGACCAAAGTGACAAGTGTTGTCGGCCATTTCATCGACTGTTGGCTACGATCGACACGCAAACCAGGTAGACAATACAGAATTACGCACCACCAGAGTGTGAGAAATGGCACAGTACGTTGCAGTTGTTCAAACGAGCCATGGTGATCTCCGAAACAACCATCTCGAGGAAGGCGGAAAAAGTCGAAAAAACACCAAATTTATCGGGATCAAAACCGAAGCCTGCCGCAGCGGAGAAGTTTCCGCGTTCCATGATCCCGGAGGGAATAAACACTTCGGGATGCCTTTTGTGGATCACCTTTAAACCAGTCGAACCTTCGAGATCGCCTGCAGTTAAAGTCAGCATCTGATCTATTTACAGTCGGGGGGTCATACGGACTGTCGATAACCATAACCCTCCGTGCGGCATCTTCTTTGGACAAACGATCGAGTACATCACTCACGGCTTCGCCGAACACAACGCGATTCGCATTGACCTCACGTGTTGAGCCAACATACAGATACGGGACGGACGTGGGTTTGATGTTCAAAAGGATGTTCTCAATCGCATTGTATTTGTCCATTGGGTATCCCCGTTGCTTGAAGTAGGCAAGTGCGCTCTTGACTGGAATCACGTCATGGCCATGCGGACTGCCCTGGATATCCGGAACACCGGGTGCCATGACGCGCTTAGAGATAACTGTTTGCAATGTCAACCAAGGAGGAGAAGAAAAGGATACGTGGGGCTCACTAGCCGCGGGGCCGTCATGGGTGATTATTTGGACGAATGCGCCCCAGAGAGCATCAATGTCTTCGCCTTGAACAGTAACTATCTTAAGACCATGGCCGGCGAGAGTCTGTGGCACGTTATAGCCTTGAAGATACTCAGACGGGTGTCCGGCAATGGTGACATTGTTGTCATCGATGATGATCTTTACGTTCAGGTTCTGTGCAACTGCAAGGCGAGCTGCCTCGGCGTCGTTTCCCTCCTGTTGCGAGCCATCTGAGCCAAGACAGAAGATAGTCCTGTGGCGATTGGCCATCGCGACGCCATTAACCATGGGCCACATATGTCCGAGGCGCCCCGAGGAGAATTTGACGCCCGGGGTGAGACCGAGCTCGGGATGACCCGGAAGTTTCGAATTTGCTTCGCGATAGTGGAGGAGATGTTCCGGGGGGATGTGACCTTCGAGTGCCGAGAGAAGGTACTGTGTCGCGACGCGGTGACCTGGTTAGACACATTAGCAGTAGAAAACTTTGAGGGGTAAGGAGAGATCACGAACCAGCCTCATCGAAGACGACTGGATAGTACTTGTCAGAAGCTTCGAAAAGGGAGAGAAGAATGCACAGTTCCGGTACTGTGTCATAAGCACCACCTAGATAGGATTAAAGTATGTGAGTTATTTATCGGTCACGATAAGGTAAAGTTCAGGATGAGTTCCACGTTGTACCCATGGAAAACGTTGATCAAGCTGTCTGCACTGACCTGTGTGCCCACTGACGCCCCGTGCTGCACCAGTAGATGTGAAAAGGATGATAACATCACGTAAGAGTTGAATATTATCCCTCAAGGTTTGCCTTTGCTCGTCGGTAAGATGAGGCTTGGAAGGGTCAAGTTTCAGCCTGTTAAGAAAGTGAGGGCGTATGTTGTGTGAAATGAGAGTCTCACAGACCTTTTTACTGGGTGAGATCGACGGGAAACCTAGCCTCTGCGCCTGACATGATGGTTGATGTTAAAGTTGCTGTCCGTATTCTATCATTTCATGGCGGTTGATCTAATCAGTAACTTATGAGGTCATTCCCGGCCCGATCGGGCAAAGCAACACATCATCGAGCCCGTCCGAATCGTTATAGCCCCTGGCATGCGGCAGTAGGCCCAGTATTTATACATGAAAACTGAGCATTCATTAGGCTTTATCAATGTCGTGTGCACGACGAAGAGTTCAACGATGTCACATAGGGATCAAGTCTGGAAAGGCACTTTCTCAGGCTGCGGAACCCTTCGCTCGATGAATGATGTTCCACCACGATCAAGCCTTGATTTGTTGCACTGCGGTTTCTATGGACAAGTTTATAGCAGTGTTACAGTAGCCCCGGTGCGAGATCGCAGAGTACCATTTCGCACCGTTTCGCGGCTCAGCTTTCAGCAACGTTGCCTTCATTTGATCTCTCTTATACAGTACCTGCATTTATTTAAAAATGATAATAACAAAAGGTGGTGATGAACCCTTCACAAGTTGTCATATCATATCGATCTGGCTAAAGAAAACATAAGCTGGATAAAAAAATAAATATTGGAAATGTGCGTTGAACGAACAGAAATATCACAATAAATTTATAATTGCAACAGGAAAGAGACAACAGGGTTGTAATGGACAATTCACGTCGCATTGTACGAGACGACTTTTGATGACTTCGTAAAGCCAGATCAATTGGACTTGGAGGGTCACTGGTGGCCGACGTATGTGTTTTAGTAATTAACGCTCTCGTTGATCCGGCAGCACTTCAAACTGTTGCATGAAGCCTTCTGCTTCCCCGGCGAATGGCTAAGTTATGACACTGCATCATCATTGGTGGGCCCATTAATCTTCAGCCTTGATGTGACGTCTCATGCCATGTGTTCCATCTGACGCCAGTCGATCGCCGGATTTATGCGACTACGTTCCCCCGGCGAGCGTGTAGACGGAATCTGTGATGGGAGTAGACGTCTGTGGAGACATTCGTTCTCAAGGCGGTGATGAGTGGGCTTCCCTCCGGTTCTGCTGCCGCTTCGCGCTCATGCCCCAACTGAGTCTCATGCATCTTGCAGCCGCTAATAGGAATAGATCGTTGAGATAGTCACTTGGAAGGTGATGAAGCAAAAAGTGAGATAACACCGTACCAAGTGTACCGTTATCCAGAAGCGGGTAATAATACTGCCGAATTATTTTCACGCGGGAGGTGGCGTGTTTAAGACCCCTAAATGTCGAAAAGAGTTTGATCAGAATTGTACCGGGTTACATGATAAATTCAAGCCAAAAAAAGGTTCAGAGAACCGAGCTCGACTCGAGAATCTCTGCATCGAGAGAAACATATTCAGACGGCACTTCCTAAATTGTCGGTAGGAATCATCCCAAGAGAATATGAGGAGGAAGGAACTGACCTTTTCGTTGGGTGAAAGGGAGAGAGAAGAAAAATAAGATTTAGCTGAGAGACGAAATTGAAAGTCCGAACTTGTAATTTGAGATAATTCGATAAACCCCCCTAAGACACCCAATAACCTTTTCCCTTTCCCCCCCCTTTTATTACTTGCCTTGCCTCGCAATTCTATCCCCCCCGTTGCGAGGGGAATTGTCTGTGTTACATTTACTAGACACATCAGTTCTTTTAAGTCTGTATCTTTGTGTTGCCAGATTCGAAGCGGTGAGTATTCTGATTTTGATTTCGTCATCAGCTTGGCTAGTGGGTTACCACAACCAAAAAAAATATTACATTCTGCTACTTTTTTTATTCTTACTCACTTACGTTCTTCATCCCTTGTATCTCACTCACTGACATGTCTCTCCTTACCCTAGATTTTTTTATCCAAATTCAATGGACAGCTTGGCGACCACTTTGTCCACCCAACCACCCTCCTCTGCACAACCTCCCACAGCAGGTGATCCAAACTCGGCTACAAGTGCCCTCACCGCCGTCGTTGATACCAATGTAGCCGCTATCGCTCCCGTGAAGCGTGGCCCCGGGCGCCCAAAGGGAAGCGGCGTGAAGAAACATATCGACCCGAATGCACCTATCCCTCCCAAGCGTCCCGTCGGTCGCCCCCGTAAGGATGGTCTCCCCGCTGGTTCCGTACCACGCGGTACTCCCTCTTTGGCCACCCGCAAGCGCAAAATTGCTGCTCCGGGCGATTTTGCTACGCCCTCCACTGATAATGGCACTTCCCAAACGCCGGCACCAACCTCAGCCGCGCCGCCCTTTACAAGTTCGGTGGGTTATCTGGCTGCTCTGAAAAAGGAAGGCACGTCATTGACCCCCAACTATCAGCCTGCTTATAGCAGTTACACCTACCCAACTCCAACCACCCCTGCGCCGCAACAGCCATGGAATACAACATATAGCACCTTATCCGCCGCGCTTCAGTACAAACCGACCGAGGCCGCCACCTCCCCCCAGAAGGCTCTACAAGCCGTCGATCCAGTGCTCCACGACGATTGGCCAGAGCTTCTCCGCACAGACCCTAATACGTTGCTCCAGAGCCTTGTTTCCTCACTCCATGCTCCTAATCCCGTCTCTCGTACCGGAATGAACGTCGAGGAATCTTTCAAGTTCCATGTTACTACAATATTATCCCAAGAAGGTGCCGGCCCCATTCCGCAATTATATACGTTCCTGAAGACCTTCTGGTTGCCCTGGTGCCCCACTTATTTTGCCCTTACCGCTTCCACGTTAACCACGCCCACACCACCCGAACATCGCTTTTTCTACTGGGATCCCCTGCCTTTGGTGTTCAACGGCATCGCTTGCCCTTTTTGTGCGGTACCACTCCTCAACCGTGGTTGTATCCGATCGGCACCAACAAAAGTTTATGATATCGGAAAGCCGTTCTTTCTCATCGGTTGTGAGTACGCATGCAGCAACTTGCAATGCAAGGGGCGTAATGGGCCAGACGGACGCCGCTTCGCCAGCACCGACCCCGTAGTCATCCGCGCTCTTCCCTCCGTGCTTCGCGACGAGTTGCCCGTTATGCTGCTTGCTAGCGGGGCCACCGATCCGCAGTCATGGAATTGGCAACCCATCGGTGTTTCTAAATCATTATGGACTGTCGTTGTTGGGTGTATCAACGATGGACTGGGGAAAGAGGCGACGTTACGTGTGATCCGTGCGGCACAGCAAAGCTTTGCCGTTCCGGCTATGCCGAAAGACGAAGGGACCGCGGAGGAGAGTCAGGAAGAGATGGAGTTGCAGCATCCACCAGATGCAATGCATGTTGACGAACCGGCTCACGACACTCCCGAGGTTCGTAACGTCTAACGTCTCATGACGCACGGCGGAGGCTCACGTTCGCGTAGGGAGCGCCGTACGCAGAGACGTGGAAAAACCATCCAGCGCCAGTTTCTGCGCAGCCTGAGCAAAGTGCTGCGTCGGCGTCTGCACAGCCGACAGCTACTCACGTACCATCGCACCCACACCCCCACACAGCTGTGCCTGCACCGTACGGTTACCCGCAGGGTGCGCCCTACATGCCGTATGCCTATGGCCCTTATCCAATGCCCCCCCACCAGTCGCTGTCCGAGGCAGCTAGTGTCGGTGGCAAGGAAAGTCAAGTGAAACGTATCCGGCACTGCGTCAAGTGTGGCTCGAAAGATTGCAAGGGCAAAGGCGGACGGAATTTTTGCACGAATGCGTGTCAGGACTGCGGAGACATGGAGTGCAAAGGAAGGAACAGTAAGCGGCCGGATAAGACATGTCGGGATGCTTGGCCCTGAGTGGTAGGCTGAAGAGGATGTGATGATATTTGGTGTTGTGGACTTTTTCTTTCCCTCAGCTATGATACAGTGTAGGAGTAAGTCGTATTGACAGAGTTGTGCTACCTTGCTTTCAATCTTGACCTTGGTGTGTTGATATGCAAGATATAGTATAATACATTTTCATTGGAGATTCATATACTCAGGAGTAAAACTAGATAGACACGAGCAACAGCATTCGTCGATCGTGACAAGGCCTAAACGTGAGGGATGGGTGTTAGCATGATGTTATGTGAACTTGAATAGAAATGAAAAAGAAAGTCAGATTTCTGTTCTTGGTGGCTAGTACACCCGCAACGGTTCCTCTCACTGACGCGAAAGTGTACCGGAAGGGGTTAGCCACCCTAAGGTCATGGAGTGTATATGATCCCTGAGTGTGTGGAATTCATCATTTAGAAAGAAAGGAAAGAATAATCACCTGTTGGACTCGCACCAACTGTAAAAGGAACATAAATATATATTTGCCTGAGAAATGCACGTGATCGAATCGTGACAGACCCTGGGTCTTCGCTTTCAGTCAGATATCAGTCCATGCCATGTGGTTGTCATTCTCTGTCTCTAACTCTCCGGAAGATTGCCTCGTGGTCAATGTCACCTGTGCTTGGCACACGTGTACTAGTATGCCAACTGTAGGGTCCTTCCTTTCCGCTCTCTACATCGACCTTCTTGGTTCCCGCTCAGAATTCCACCATGACATCCTGGATAGAGTCATCGCACGACTTTCGTCTCAACCCAAGTTACTTTCCAGCTCTACTGGGAGACCACCCAGATGGAAACATTCCCGGGGTGGATCATCCCCCGTCCTTGCATACCAGCTACACCTACACCCCTCATCATAGTCCCAGTATCAGCAGACAAACCCAAACCCAAACATTTAATTACGGCTTGTATGGCCCACGCCCACAACCTACACATCCGGACGCTATGCAACCCTTTCCTACTCTTCCTGCGCCGGTGGTACCTGGCATGTTGGAGCCGGAGGATGCGTACGAGGAATATATGGAAGTCGACCCCGGCGTAGATGCGGCTCCGATGCTTGAATCCGGATACGACGACGAGAACCCATCGCAGGGTAAGCTCAGGTTCGTAGGCGGCTTCATACGGGGATTGAGGAAGATCCCAAGGGCGGTCAGGCGCGGCTTCCTGTCGGATAAACGAGAGCTCCAAACCCCTCCAGGGCTTGCATATCATGATACCCTGTATGGTCCACCCTACATAGTCCCGTCTCAGCCCGAAGAAGATGAGGAGGCCCCACCTTATGACATGCCTGCGGAGAGTGTGGAAGGGGACGTGCGCTACGTGGAGGGCATGAATATGCCCACCGAGTTGCTGCCTTCACGAACGCCATCCCAGACCATTCGATCTCCCCCCGTTCTGAATCACAGCTCACCTACCAAACAAACCCATCTGCGCAACACCATTCTCAGCATGATTCATTACACCATGCACCGAAGTCTTCTCCCCCACGTACCGTCCGTAACCCCGATCCCAATCCTGTCTCGCCTACGGAGGAAAGCGGTCCCACGAGCGGGAATTCACTGCGCATGCCTTCGCCGCGCCCATTTCAAGCCGATCCTGACCTTGAGCCTGAGCCAAGAACACCTCGCGTTGCTCCACTCAGGCCAACCCGTCGACCGACCGTCACAGTTCAGAGTCCTACTGGAAACCCCGTCTATATCGAACCGCCACAAGCCGATGACTACGTCGGCATGGCCTCACCCGTCGAAGACCCTCCTGAGCCGTCCGTCCCCTCTCAATTTGCGCGTATACGCAAGTTCTTTCGTGATCTGAACGATCTCCCTTGGGTATCACCCACCGTGACCGTCGACTTTGACCCGACTAATTCGGAGCGAGCGCGCGCAGCAGGCACAGCTGGTCCTGGCAGGTCCTGGTATACTGGCCAGCTACGGGACCTGGACCTGCTAGGTGGTGGAAGTAGCTCCAGCACACGCAAGCTCACCGCACCCTCTGGTCACTCACTCGCACCTCCGCAAGGCTCAAATGCGACACTCGAACCTCACAATGGCTCTGGCTCGGCGGCGTCCAGCAGCGAGGGGGTAAGTACCCATCTCCCGACGGCACACGTGCAACCTCCGCATGCGTATCCCGTTCCCCCATTCGCGTTGTCACCTCAACCTCTTTACCTCTATCCCTTCACTTACCACGCCATGCCGACACCGCCGCAGCCACCGCCGCCCACCTCATCATCGTCACCATTGCCATCGCCATCGCGCTCACGTCAGCCCAATGGGGGAGCCGAGAAGTTGTCACCGCAATCTTCACCGTTTCCATCGCCATCGACATCGCGCTCACGTCAGCCGAATGGTCCCGCCGAGCAGGTATCACCCCAACCGAGTGGTCAATCTGACTTTTCGCGACAGCCGTATCTTTATATGGTTGCGATACCTCCCGGATATCTGCCCGGCCAGGTGGATCCATCTCGACCGATGCAGATGCAGCCTGCCTACGTCACACCTTACCCACCACTGTCACCACCAGTTTGAGTGAGGATCCCGTAGTGAATTGACAATCGGATCAAGATACTACCTTACTTTTTATCGCTTACTTGTTTATAACGTCTTTTTCGTGATTTCCGAGATGAGATACCTGCCATCGATCGCTAATGAGATAAACGAGACATAGTGGACACTTCATGATCTCAACAAAATCTGTTTATCGGGAAGAATGAAAGAGAGTTGAATAGGAAGCAATCAGCAATACGTAGTCAACGTCGAGTCGCGACCCGGTTGTGATTTTCACGTAACTCAGGGGCGCCATATGATGGAAGGGAAAAGGCGGAAATACTGTACAATCACTTAGTGAGAGACCGCTCGACAATATCCCATTCAATTTGTCACGTGACAGGGATAACAGTATGAGGTAAAAACGAGGTAAAAGTGATTCTTTGGCCTAATCCGCTCACGAATTTCTCATCGAAATGCACCCCCAGATCAATATCCAATTAACTGAGGATAACGTTCCAACAGCTAATGACAAATCGCCCAGAAATGGCTGGAAGGTGTACAAATGGCAAAAGATGACAAGATACCGAGGTTACTCAAAGAAGGAGATCAAGTATGGCAAGGATACATAAAGTAGAGGAGCTGATATTCCCAAGTAAGTAATTTACTTTTTTGCCCACAATGGCTCGCAACAGTGATATTCCTCCCACAGATGAGGAAACTCCCCTCCTTTCTTCGCAATTAGCGTCCAAGAAGCCACCAGCCGCTGTACCTTGGGCTCAAGTCTGGATTTTGCTTTTTATCTACTCAGCACTGCCCTTCACATTAAATGTCACAGATCCGTTCACACCAGAGGCATGACATTTTCTATTCAACTCGATCAGGTTCTTATTCTCACTCCAATATCTCTAGTTCGTTCGCAATGTTGGGATCACCAATGGTGATGAATCTCGCGTGGGATATTATGTTGGCTTGCTGGTCAGATTCATTATCAATCTCCCTACGTGTCTGCCCATGTCATTTTCTAGCAATCGATACACTTTGCCACTCATGCTCTGACCATCTTACACTGGAGCAGGCTCTCCGATGTTGTTGGTCGTAAGCCGATCATCCTGATAGGTCTCTTTGGCCTCTCTTTGTCTATGTATTCGTTCGGGCTCTCGACTACTTATTGGGGCGCTATTCTTAGGTATGTATTTGTTAATTTCATGCCGCCCAATTCTAATGTATCCCAGCCGATGTCTCCATGGGTCTCTGAACGCCAACTCTGGCGTCATCAAAAGTATCGCAGTGGAGATCACCGACCCCACAAGTCTCCCGCACGTTTTTGCATACATGCCTGCCGCATGGTCCACGGGTAATACACTTGGGTGAATGGGGCCCGCTCCTGATGTGTCACTTTCACTAACGTAAACTTGTATAGCCAGCTGACTGGAGGCTCGCTCTCACGTCCCGCAGACCACTTTCCTAACACTTTTGGAAATTCTCGGTTCTTGAAGAAGTACCCGTACTTGCTTGCATGCGCAGTTCCTGCCACGTTTTCGGCGCTGGTGTGGGTCATGACGTACGCCTTTTTGCGGGAGGTACGCGTGAATGCAATTTTATTCGATTCAGGCCTACAGTTCACCATTTATAGACCGTTCCCTCTCCGGCACCTCTTCGCCGTCTTCTGAAGAAACAAGTGCGACCCTTGTCTGCTGAGATACCTGGATCAGATGTCGCCGAGAGGCCATATCCTCTTCGTCGGTTGATGACGCGGAGGATAGTAGTGCTGGCTCTGATCAACTGTGGGACTCTTTCCCTCGTTGAGTTTTCTTATGTCGCGATCCAGCCTCTATTCTTCAGCACGCCTGTCAATAGTGGTGGCCTCGGACTGGATCCACCAGCAATTGGGAAGATTCTTGCGTCCTTCGGGATACTCAATAGTATCTTTCAGTTTGCTTGCTTCGCGCGCGCTAACGCTCTGTGGGGCACAAAGCGAGTTTTTATCGGCGGGCTGCTCTGTGCGATCCCAGTCTACCTACTCTTTCCCGTGATGAATGCCTTGGCCCGTGCTTATGGTGTCGGCCAGGCTGTGTACTCAGCTATTGCCCTTCAAGTTATTTTTTGTTGTGGTTTATCCTTGAGCCATGGTATACTGTCCTTACCACTAGTCATCAAGTGGCACTGAACTCAGGCTAATAGGGTTCTTATAGGGTGTATCAACATTTATATATCTGCTGCATCTCCCAACCATGCATCTTTGGGTGCGACAAATGGGCTTGCTCAACTCATCCTCTCGATCATGCGTACGATTAGCCCAGCAATCTCTACTTCTCTCTTCTCTCTATCAGTAGCGGAAGGATATTTAGGTGATGGACTTGTGTATATGGTGTTCATTTCCATATCGTTACTTGTAGTTGCCTTTGGAACGACCCTTCCACGGCAAGTGTGGCAATCATAGCGTTGCTGCGTTATACCTATCACGCTATCAATGGGCCATAATGACATCCGAGTAACCACTTGGACGCTGATATTTTCTGTAACACTTATATCTCAGATTTACAGGTTGTCATGGTATAAGGGAACGAAATGTACGTGAATGATTGGCTTTAGAGAAGCAAGCAACACATCGGCAGGGTCAACCCGATGTATAGTAACAGGATTTAATAATGGTCTCGGTACCAGACTGAAACTATGACCTTGGAGTTCAGGCCAACTCATAGACCGACCGTCACGGTTCAGAGTCCTACTGGAAACCCTGACGCCACCAACCGATGGCTACGTCTGCCTTACCCGTAGAAGCCCCTCTGAGTCCTGAACCGTCCGTCCCCTCTCAATTTGCGCATATATACAAGATCTTCTGTGATCTGAATGATCTCCCTTGGGTATCAACCGCCGTGACTCGGACCGTCGACTTTGACCCGACTAATTCGGAACGAGCACGCGCAGCAGGCACAGCTGGTCCTGGCATATCCTGGTATACTGGCCAGCTACGCGATCTGGACCTGCTAGGTGGTGGTAGTAGCTCCAGCACGCGCAAGCTCACCGCACCCTCTGGTCACTCACTCGGGTCACCGGAAGGCTCAAACGCGACACTCGGACCTCACAATGGCTCTGGCTCGGTGGCGTCCAGCAGCGAGGGGGGTAAGTACCCTTCTCCCGACGGCACACGTACATCCTCCGCATGCATATTCTGTTCCCCCGTTCGCGCTGTCACCTCAACCTCTTTACCTCTATCCCTTCACTTACACGCCATGCCAACACTGCCGCAGCCACCACCGCTCACCTCATCAACGTCACCATTGCTATCGCCATCGCGCTCATCTCAGCACAATGGGGGCGCCGAGAAGTTCTCGTCGCAATCTTCACCGATTCCATCGCCATCGACATTGCACTCGCGTCAGCCGAATGGTGCCGCCGAGCAGGTATCGCCCCAACCGAGTGCTCAATCTAACTTTTCGCGACAGCCGTATCTTTATATGGTCACGATACCTCCCAGATATCTGCCCAGTCAGGTGGAACCATCCCGACCGATGCAGATGCAGCCTGCCTACGTCACACCTTACCCACCACTGTCACCACCAGTTTGAGTGAGGATCCCATAATGAATTGACAATCGGATCAAGATACTACCTTACTTTTTATCGCTTACTTGTTTTCTGAGATGAGATACCTGCCGTTGATTGCCAATGAGACAAATGAGACATAGTGGACACCTCATGATCTGAAAAAACCAGGAAGAATTCTGTTTTGAGAGTTGGCTAATCTGACTGAAACTCCAAGCTGAAATACAGAAAAACAGTTGCAACGAAAACGAAAGGGAGTTGAATAGGAAGCAATCAGCAACGTTTTATTCGTAATAGCCGTAAGTCGACTTAAAAGGACATCCCCCTGGTTATGATTTTCGCGTAACTTACAAAAACCCGGAAATTTTACACGACTGGCAGGCATACCCGACTAAAGTTCATTGTTCAGTTAGCACAGATAAGATCCGCGGCGCCAAACACGCTGGACAGCCTTCCCGATGGAAGGGAAAAGATAGAAATACAATCATCGGTGACAAGTTTAAGATGAGAAACCGCTCGACAGTATCCCATTCAATCCGTCACGTGACAGGAGGAACATGGTTACATGGATAGAGTTACGGCGGTTAAGTGTGCAGCAGTCAATGTTTGGTGTTTATTTGGTTGGATCACGTGCTTCAACGAATTGTGGTCACGTCTCCGCTTTTTAGGACTACTCAACCCTTACCCGTTCTCAGCAATATATGGTTCGCGTGGACATAATCTGTGGCTATCTAGTCGCTCCCGAGCAGCTTAGGAAGTTTGCCGACTCTCAAAGTCTGCGCTATGATCCCGGCGGTGACCTGGTTTTGCTTCACAATGGAGTCATACGCTGGGTCGAAGAACACAAAACTCCCATTCAATGCCTTTGGGATGTCGAGTACCCTCGCTTAGTCTCACCGATCAAGGCAGGCTCTCGTATTTTGATACCGACACGACGCCGCACCGCGGTGCACACGTTCCAGTTCAAGGAAAAGGATATAGACAGAGCGGTTCTTCGAAAGGTGTTAGATCATCCACAACTGTCGCCGCTTGGAGTAGATGCCACATTCGTGACTTGCCCAGACCCTGACTTGCAATGGACTCTCCCTGGTGAAGAATATCCATTTTTTGTGAGAATTTTTTCAAATCGACTAACATGTCGTATGCGGTACTATTTGAGTGAATTTTGCAGACCACGGAAGATGATGAATGATGAGAAAGGAAACACTTTTGGCCAGAAAGCCCCATTTATGCTTGTCATGATTGCAATTGGGCAAGAAGTATGCCTGGGTTCTAGTTGGGCATGGATATAAAGTTATGATAATTACTTTCTTTTCTATGTTATCTTGCAGCCCCATAGTTGAAATCAGTGACCAGTCTTTGCGGACCCAACTTATTCTGAGTGTTCATTTGCCGACATGGTTGATTGCGAATTCTGTACCTGTCTGGCTCTGATTTGACAGTGTCCAATATCAAACATTGGGAGGAATCCCTAGTCTCCCGTAGCTAGACAATAGTGTCTTTTCTGTGGGGAAGAGACGAGGGCCATTATCATTTCAAGTCTCGATTATAAATTTATAATACATTTCATCAGTAAATGGTGCAAAAACTTTTTGACTTTTTGACTTTTGAAGGTGAAAAAGTACAAAAGTAAAAAATCTTGCATTGACCCACATGGGATGGAATATGAATTAAACAACTTTAAGTAAGAAAAGTTTGAAAAGTTTAAATAAGTGTAATAAACTTACCAGCTGTCCGGGCCGGCCCCGGCTTAATAATCCAATCAATTCCAGGTAAAAAATTCTCACAGTTGCTCACATAATCATCCCACAGCATGCTTCCAATTAATTGCACATTGCGGTATTCGAACCCTCAACTTGTGCATGCAGTAATGAAGGCAAACCATCTGTTTACCATTACACCATCGAGGCTGGATCTGTTGGCGGCTCTATGGCTTACTTCAATAGTCGCATAGTCACTTGACTCAGCTGGTTTCTTTTTTTTCGTTCACCGCTCGCGTTACCTTCCCTGTCGCCTCCCTCTGTCGCCTCCCTCTGTCGCGAATCTCGGTCAGGATCGGTTTGGTTTGCCCGAAACCATTTCTTACGAGTCTCACCACTGCCTTCGCCATCAACAGCGTGGTCCTTTTCCGGTGGTTTTCCAGCGCGTCATCTTTGGGGCACCTCTCTGCTTGTCCTCTTCCTCCTCTTCCTCCTGCTTTGCCTCTGCTTTTTGTGTTGTGATTGTGTGGGACACCTGAAGGGTGCTTCCCTGTCAGGTGTTGCTAGGTATGTTATCTACTCTTCCACTTCACTAACTTCTCTGACTTTTCTGTAGTTTCCTTGCCCTCCCTTTCTTCTCCCTCGTCCCCCTTCGTCCCCCTTCGTTCCCTTCGATGAGGGATGGCTTCGCGTCATCCCTCGATGCTGGAGGGACCCCATCGCACCGCATCGACGTCCTTGGCGTCGGGATCGCGCTGGCGGCGCCGTTGCGACCGCCAGAGCGCCAGACGCCTGGGAGCGATGTGGGGTATGTCCTCCTCTACCACTTCCCCGGCTGCTTCCGGACTCGGAGTTGCACCGCGTCGACATCTTTGGCGTCAGGATCGCGCTGGCGGCGCCGTTGCGACCGCCAGAGCACCAGACGCCTGCGACCGATGTGGGGCACGGCCTCCTCCCCTCTGCCGCTTTCCCCGCCCCTTCAGGATTCGGACTCGCACCGTGTCGATGTCCTTGGCTTCGGGATCGCGCTGGCGGCGCTATTGCGAACGCCAGAGCGCCAGACGCCTGCGACCGATGTGGGGCACGGCCTCCTCCCCTCTACCACTTCCCCCGCCGCTTCCGGACTCGGAGTCGCACCGTGTCGATGTCCTTGGCGTCGGGATCGCGCTGGCGACGCCGTTGCGAACGCCAGAGCGCCAGACGCCTGCGATCGATGTGGGGCACGGCCTCCTCCCCTCTGCCGCTTCCCCCGCCCCTTCCGGATTCGGACTCGCACCGTGTCGATGTCCTTGGCGTCGGGATCGCGCTGGAAACGCCGTTGCGACCGCCAGAGCGCCAGACGCCTGCGACCAGCGTGTGGCACGGCCTCCTCCCGGTTTTAGATACCCCTGTCCAACACTAGACTGAGCGTAATGTCATCGTCCCGACCGAGGTCTCTGAGCCAGATCCTCTCGAGATAGCCGATCTACCAGGTGAAGGCGTGAATGTCGTGGTCCCACCCGAGCCGTACTTCCCCACCACCCTCAACCACTCTAGCCCAAAACCCACGCCGCCGCAAGTCCACTCGCCCTGACCCACTTCTGTTGTAGATGGGGCGACTTCCTGATTTAGATGAGGGATGGCCGGGGTGGATATGCCCATGAGTAGTAGTAGTCCCTGAGCCGGGCATGAGGCCAATTTATCCCAGACTTGTATTGTACCCTTTGCTTCTCTGGATTCCCTGCTTTCCTTAGCTTCAGCACTAAGGAAAGGCACTTTTTCACTTTTGACACTGTTATCACTTTTCATGACTTTTTCTACTTGATTACTTTTTGTCAATGTAGTCAAAATAACTTTTTGGTGAATTCTAGGTTCCTTTTGGACTTTCGTGACTTTTCACACTTTTTCAGTCGCTCGAGCTCGGTCGAGCTCGACCGAGCTCGAGCGAGTTCAAAAAAGTTTCATGCAGGTTTCCTGATGTTCTTCGTAAAGTGCCAGATCTATTTGTGCTGTATGGACCCCTGCTGCCTACTAACTGAAGTTACTGAACCTCACTTCCTCCAACCTAAATGGAGGGTTCAAGTTACATCACAGTCCCATCATCGATGGTCCGTCGTTTCCTTCTTCCATTCGTCATCCAATCTCAGCCTCCACTTCTTTCAGAGGCACGCGACAACCCGGATTTATTGGGTGAAGATTATCCATCAATAGACAAGGACATTCCGGTCGGAGACGTGTTCACCAGCTGCAACTGGGTTTTACGTGACAGGTGCTATCAAATCTTAATAATTGCTTTCCCGTGTCATGTCGATTGACATGCATAACAAAGCCCCGAAATCAGCAATAAAGCGTGTGTTTCTCATAACAGACAACGATAACCCCCTAGCGAGCTCACACAATTCACGACTCGTAACTTCCACGCGAACTAAATTCACGGTAGGTGGAAGGTCTTGCCCCATGTATTATCTCCTAAGGCTAAGGTCCCTTTCCAAGATCTGTCGCAGGCTGGTGTGACGATCGAACCCTTCTTCATCACTACAGACGACAAGCCACTCATCCAACATAAAATTTGCTCTGTACGTGCTCCTATTTCTTGTTCTTGCGGGCCCTTCCTGAACATTCCACTGCAGAGTGTCCTGGTCGCGAGTACCTCGTCCGATGAAGACTCTCCATCTCACGCATTGATGACCTGCTCGAACAGATAAGGTTCCACAAGGCCGCAAAACGAGCTCTCTTTAGTATCCCCTTCGGGTTTGCAACGCGATTTATCATTGGTATCAAGGGCTATGGACTCATTACCGAGAGAAAAAGGGTTATTACAAGTACTTTGCGGATCTTGGGGACAAAATGGAGGTTGTAGAAAGTCATACAACGTATGTGGACGAGGTGCGAGCTCACTTGTATGCTGTGCGGTCATTCTTATGCTAACTATGGCCCTCCAGGAGCGAGAGGCGGAGGTCGAAAAGAACAGCGTACTTTTCGGCATGACATTGGGTGCGACAGCCCTGGATGAGGACACCCAAGAGCATGGCTTTGGCACCCGTTCCGTGGGTCCCGGTTCGCGTGTATGCGCGATCCATCCTTGCTTGTCCTTCCAGTTTTTAACCTTCACACTTTTCTTAGGTATTCTACACGGCGGACGAAGTCCGTTCTTTTCGCACCCTCGACCTTGAACCCGGTATCAAACTCCTGGGTTTCAAGGACAGTTCTGAGTTTGCCTTCGAAGATAATGTTCGACACTCGTCCTTCATCTACCCTGACGACTCAATGTGTCACGTGATAGGGGTAGCATGGATATACAGTGGAGTAAGAGGTTAAAAGTCGGGATTCTTCAGCCTAATCCGCTCACGAATTTCTCATCGGAATGCACCCCCAGATCAACATCCAATTAATTGAGGACAACGTTCCAACAGCCAATGATCGAAGACAATTCGCCCAGAAATGGCTGGAAGGTATAAAAAAGGCAAAAGATGACAAGATACCGAGGTTACTCAAAGAAGGAGATCAAGTATGGTACGGATACATAAAGTAGAGGAGCTGATATTCCCAAGTAATTTACTTTTTACCCACAATGACTCGCAACGGTGATGTTCCTCCCATAGATGAGGAGACTCCCCTCCTCAAGAAGCCACCAACCCCTGTACCTTGGGCTCAAGTCTGGATTCTGCTTTTTATCCACTCGACAGTGGCCTTCACATTACATGTCATAGATCCGTTCACACCAGAGGCATGACATTTTCTATTCAACTCGATCAAGTTCGTTTTCTCACCCCAATATCTCTAGTTCGTTCGCAATGTTGGGATCACCAATGGTGATGAATCTCGCGTGGGATATTATGTTGGCTTGATGGTCAGATTCATTGTCAATCTCTCCACCTGTCTGCCCATGTCATTTTCTAGCAAACTATATACTATGCCACTCATGCTCTGACCATCTTACACTGGAGCAGGCTCTCCGATGTTGTTGGTCGTAAGCCGATCATCCTGATAGGTCTCTTCGGCCTCTCTTTGTCTATGTATTCGTTCGGGCTCTCGACCACTTATTGGGGCGCTATTCTTAGGTATGTATTTGTTAATTTCATGCCGCCCAATTCTAATGTATCCCAGCCGATGTCTCCATGGGTCTCTGAATGCCAACTCTGGTGTCATCAAAAGCATCGCAGTGGAGATCACCGACTCCACAAGTCTCCCACACGTTTTTGCGTACATGCCTGCCGCATGGTCCACGGGTAGTACAGTTGGGTGAATGTGGCCCGCTCCTGATGTGTCACCTTCACTAACGTAAACTTGTATAGCCAGCTGATTGGAGGCTTACTCTCACGTCCCGCAGATCGCTTCCCTAACACTTTTGGAAATTCTCAGTTCCTGATGAAGTACCCGTACTTCCTTGCATGCGCAGTTCCTGCCACATTTTCGGCGCTGGTGTGGGTCATGAATTACGCCTTTTTGCGGGAGGTAGGCGTGAACGCCATTCTATTCCACTCAGGCCTACAGTTTACCATTTCCAGACCGTTCCCTCTCCGGCACCTCTTCGCCGGCTTCTGAAGAAACAAATGCGACCCTTGTCTGCTGAGATACCTGAATCAGATGTCGCCGAGAGGCCATATCCTCTTCGTCGGTTGATGACGCGGAGGGTAGTAGTGCTGGCTGTGATCAACTATGGGACTCTTTCCCTAGTTGAGGTTTCTTATGTCGCGATCCAGCCTCTATTCTTCAGCACGCCTGTCAATAGAGGTGGCCTCGGGCTGGATCCACCAGCAATTGGGAAGATTCTTGCTTGCTTCGGGATACTCAATAGTATCTTTCAGTTTACTTGCTTCTCGCGCGCTAACGCTCTGTGGGGTACAAAGCGAGTTTTTATCGGCGGGCTGCTCTGTGCGATCCCAGTCTACGTGCTCTTTCCCGTGATGAATGTCTTGGCCCGTGCTTACGGCGTCGGCCAGACTGTGTACTCAACTATTGCCCTTCAAGTCATTTTTGGTTGTGGTTTATCCTTGTGCCATGGTATATTGTCATTACCACTAGTCATCGAGTGGCACTGAACTAATGTGGTTCTTATAGGGTGTATCAACATTTATATATCTGCTGCATCTCCCAACCATGCATCTTTGGGCGCGACGAATGGGCTTGCCCAACTCGTCATGTCGATCATGCGTACGATTGGCCCAGCAATCTCTACTTCTCTCTTCTCTCTATCAGTAGCGGAAGGATATTTAGGTGGTGGACTTGTATATACCGTGTTCATTTCCATATCGTTACTTGTAGTTGCCTTTGGAACCACTCTTCCACGGCAAGTGTGGCAATCATAGCGTTGCCAAATTCACAGATTGTCGCCGTATATTTCCCAAAAATGTACATGAATGATTGGCTTAAGAGAAGCAAGCAACACATCGGCAGGGTCAACACGAAGTAAAGTAACAGAACTTAATAGTCTTGGCACCAGACGTTCTATGACCTTGGAGTTCTTCTGAGATCTGAACGATCTCCCCTGGCCCGGGGTATCACCCACCGTGACCTTCGACTTTGACCCGAATGATTCCGAGCGAGCGTGCGCAGCGGGCACAGCTGGTCCTGGTAGGTTCTGCATCAGGAAACTAAACTTTTTTGGACGAGCTCGAGCTCGGCCAAAAAGGGCAAAAAGCAAAAGTAATCTCAAATTACCCCAAAAGTTGCTTTCTACTATTTTCAAAATGTAAAAAACGCTAAAAAAACAGTGATTTTACAGGCATTCCATAGCAACAAATAAACTGAACTTTTTTCACTTTTGTGCATTTACTGATGTCACTGGTATATTGCCAGTGCACTGGCCAGCTGCGCGACCTCAGGCTGGACCTGCTAGGTGGTGGAGTAGCTCCAGCACGTGTAAGCTCACCGCACCTGGTCACTCACTCGGGCCTCAATGGCTCTGGCTCGGCGGCGTCCAGCAGCGAGGGGGTAAGTACGCAACTACCGGCGGGAGTGACTCGGATGCAGTGCGGGACACGTGCATCCTCCGCATGCATATCCCGTTCCCCCCTTCGCGCTGTCACCTCAACCTCTTTACCTCTACTTACCACGCCATGCCGACACCGCCGCAGCCACCACCGCCCACCTCGTCGTCATCGTCGTCATCGTCACCATTGCCATCGCGCTCACGTCAGCCCAATGGGGACGCCGAGAAGTTGTCGCCGCAATCGTCACCATTTCCATCGCCATCGACATCGCGCTCGTGTCAGCCGGAAGGTACCGCCGAGTCCCCAATCTGACTTTTCGCGACAGCCGTATCTTTATATGGTCGCGATACATCTGCCCAGTCAAGGGATTTTTTTCACGCTGTTGAATGTAAATGCATGCGATCATGGTCATCAAACGAAATGTGAGCACGGTTCATATGTTTTAACACCACGACTGGGGATGAGTATAAACGTACTGTTCTGACTTGGAGTTGGTGTTCCTGAGACATCTACGTCCATGTGTGACGTCGCTCCCAAACTTGTGGGCGCGATATCTTCTCTCTGATATTTCTCACCTATTGCGTGCCTGTCGTGTAGCTATGCCAACGCTAACCTCTCTTTCGTACAGCAAAGGGTCGTAGATTGTCTAATATCTTTGGGTGATGTTGACCTACAAGCTCACCTGCAACGCCTGCACCTTCAATTATGACACATGATCATACCTCCCCAGCTTCAGCGAAATGCTCCCATCCAAGTCGCTCACCCTCGTTTGTGAGCCCTTCTTTTCCTGCGTTTGTTCAGATTGAGCCCTAGGTTGTGTTCGTCACATGTCGAGGCGATGCCGCAGACCCGAGGTCTGAACGTCAGATAAGATATCATATCATACTTGGAAATTATTGCACATTATACTCCAAGTCAACAGCGCCGCATATCAAGAGGTCTATCTACAACAACACGCCGGACTCACACCGCACAAGAAGGTTATCGCATTGGGTTGTCCACCACCGACACGGAGTAGCCTCATCTACTACATCTATATTGTCTAGGATTGAATTTTGTCGCAAATGTTATCCCGACGTGCGTGATCTTGAGGTACCTACTGTAATCACTGAGGGACAGATAGAAACGTGAGAGACCGCCATGACCACGCCGATCCATGCAGAGCCATATGTGACATGGCCGCAAGCATTCTGCACACCCACGACTCCACGAGGCAACCTCACTGTCGCTCCGCTGGATGCCAGGCGCAGCAAGCTTCCAGCCCCTCAAATGCCTCCAAACACTAGCAGTGGAGGCAGCAATGGCTGCCCCCCCAGACCTGAACATCGCAGCGCCCTCCATCGATGCCCTCCGTGTCTCCTCGCGCCAGCAAGCCATCCGGGAGTGGGAGCAGGTATGGCTGGATGATCCCCGCAGGAACCCTGCGTACTGAGCCTTGCACCACCACCCCTCGGGTGCACCCCCAGACTTCATGATGGGAATTGCCAAAGCGCCCCGGCAGTGTTCTGTACTGCCATCAGACTCCTTACTGAACACATGTTTACAGGGGAATATAGTGCCCATCACCGCCCGCATGCCCCCGACCCACATGGCTGCCAGTGTGGCAGAGTTGCCCTGCAGACCCCTTCCCATGTCATCTTCCAGACTCTTCCACTGTGTCCTATTCCAAGATGCATGCAACCAACACCTCCACAATGCAGACCAATACTTATCCCCCTTCATACGTTTTGGCACCAAGGAAGGTGGAGAAGCCTTTGCCAAGTTCATTGAAGACTCACAAGCCTGTATCAGGCTGCGGAGACAAGACCCAACCCTGAGGACCATGGCTAGCCACATTGGGCGGATGCCCAAGCCCCACACACACCACCCCCTCCTAACCACCTCGCCTAATTTCCATATTAAATACACACTACACACACACCTTCATACCTAGATTATTGTTCTTTGCAGTGACAGTTGAGTGCATCTTTGTTGGCAGTAAACATCTTGCACTTTATAAATGCAGATTTTAAAAAAAAAAAATAGAAATGTGAGAATACATGACGGGTAGACGGGCCGGTGTAGCCGTCGTTAATTGAGCTGTAGCCGTAACACAGGACACAAGCAACAATGAAGGTGCTCCTCTCAGTACTCTCATTATCCCTTCTCTTGCTCCTATTAATACCTTCTTCCCCTGGCCTTCAAGGCTGGTGTTCTCAAAGCCTGCTCTCAATCCGGTTTTTGTCGTCGTGGACGCGCTCTTGCCGATCGCGCAAAGAACAATGCTACTACCTGGCATTCTCCTTACTCCGTAGACTCAAAGTCACTATCCCTCGCGTCTGACAGGGCATTCCTCACCGCTGCCGTCAAGTCGGAGGTTTACCCTGACATCAAATTCAGCCTCGAAGTCCGCGTACACGATGATGGCGTTGTTCGCGTGCGCATGGATGAAGTCGATGGCTTGAAGAAGCGCTATGACGAGGCTTCCAAGTGGGCGTTGGCTGCCGAGCCTTCCATCAGTACCCACATCCGATGGAAAGTAGACTCATCTGCGGCACGTGCGGTCTTTGGACAGAATGCAGAGCATGAAGTTGTAGTGGAATTCAAGCCCCTACGTGTCGTTCTCAACAAGGACGGAAGGGAACAGGTGGTCGTCAACGGGCGTGGCTTGCTGCACATGGAACATTTCAGAAACAAGGCCGTCGAGGAACCTGAGAAGGAGTCTTCAGAAGAGAGCTCCGAAGTACAGGAAGTGTTCAAGGTCACCAACCCGAATGGTTGGTTTGAAGGCGACTCTGAGGATGCTTATTGGGAGGAAACCTTTGGTTCGTGGGCAGATAGCAAACCCAAAGGTATGCCTTGAAACCGTCTGTCTTCAATAGTAGCCATCAGGTCCGGAGTCCTTGTCGCTCGATATCGACTTTCCCCGCCACGGCCACGTCTACGGTATCCCTCAGCATGCTACGTCTCTCGATCTCCCGACCACTACCGGCGAAAATCCCTTCTTTAGCGAGCCTTATCGTTTCTATAACGCTGACGTCTATGAGTACCTCGCCTCTGCGACTACCTCCCTTTATGGCTCAGTCCCGGTGATGCATGCGCACTCTGCAGACTCAACCGTTGCTATCTTCAATGCCGTCGGCTCTGAGACCTGGATTGATGTCGAGCACCCAACGGCGCAATCGACCCACACGCAGTGGATCTCTGAATCAGGAATCCTCGATCTCTTTATCCTTCCCGGCCCTTCTTCCACAGATGTATTCCGCCAGTATAGCGGTCTTACTGGTGCGGCACCGCTACCGGCGCATTGGGCGCTGGGTTATCACCAATGCCGCTGGAATTATGTTAGCTCTGATGACATCCGCGGTGTGCAGAAGCGCTTCGACGAGGAAGACATGCCTTTCGATGTCCTTTGGCTAGACATTGAGTATGCGAAGGATCACCAATATATGATTTGGAACCCGATAACTTTCCCGGACCCAGTGGAGATGATCAAGGACGTTGCTGCCCTGGGCCGTAAGGTCAGCCATTCCATTTTTTGACCAACGTGAGCTTTCTAACATGCCTTTTCCTCAGATGGTCGTTATTGTGGATCCACACCTGAAGCGTGTGGATGATTACCCCGTCTATAAGCAAGCGAAAAAACTCGACATCCTTGTGAAACAGAAGAATGGGAAGGACGACTATGAGGGACGGTGCTGGCCAGGTAGCAGCTCTTGGGTTGACTTCTTCAACCCTGCCAGTTGGGACTTTTGGAAATCTCTTTTCAGAACGAAGAAAGGTTATTTTTCCAAGTGGTCATGGACTGAGAGCACAGAGGATATTCACATTTGGAACGACATGAATGAGGTGCGTTCTATGTCCAATGTTCCCAGTCCTGCCGTGGTGGTGACCGTCTCAACCCCACCCAGCCTTCCGTCTTCGGCGGCCCTGAGACTACTATGCCTAAGGACCTGATTCATTATGGTGGATGGGAGCACCGCGACGTCCATAATATCTACGGGATGTCCCTCCCAAAGATCACCTCTGAAGGCCTCATCGCTCGGGGTAAGACGCCCAAGCGACCGTTCGTGCTTACACGTTCCTTTTTTGCAGGCTCTCAGCGTTACGGGGCTATGTGGACCGGCGACAACCTCGGCACCTGGGACCACATGGCCGTCGGCATCAAGATGGTCCTCTCGAACGGCATCGCGGGCATGCCCTTTGCCGGGTGTAAGCATTTCTCCTAACTCTTACCACCCCCCTTCTATCCGATCGTGCTGACGACAAAAACAAACAAACGTTAGCCGACGTTGGCGGCTTCTTTGGGGATCCCGAGCCGGATATGCTCATTCGCTGGTATTGGGTCGGTGCTTTCTCACCTTTCTTCCGCGCGCACGCGCACCATCAGACCAAGCGCCGGGAACCGTATCTCCTCGACGAGCCTCACAAGAGCACGGTGCGCAGTATACTGCGCTTACGCTATTCGCTCCTACCTGTTTGGTATACTGCGTTCCATGAGACCAGTGTGACCGGTCTTCCTCTCCTACGGTATGGGTCTTTACCCGGCTAATGCTTTCTTACTCACGCATTTTCTGGGCTTATAGTCCTCACTACGTGATGTTCCCTCAAGATGAAGCAGGCTTCTCTATCGACGACCAGTTTTATGTCGGCAGCTCCGGTCTGCTCGCCAAGCCTGTCACGCGTCCAGGGGTGACCGAAGAGACCGTCTATCTCCCCGAGGATAAGGTGAAATAGTTTTATTACATGGTTTTTTTTCATCAATATATCCTCCTTTGCTTACCACACTGTACGAATAAGATATACTATGACTACTTTACGTATCACACGTATCGCGGCTCCGCCAAGGGCAAGCACGTAGTCGTTCCAGCAGCCCTACATCAGCTGCCCCTGCTCGTGCGTGGCGGATCCATCATTCCGACGCGTGAACGCCCGCGACGAGCGTCCTCGCTCATGCACCGCGACCCGTTCACTCTTCGCATCGCGCTCGACAGCTCACTAACCGCGCAAGGAGAGCTCTACCTCGACGATGGCACGACGTACGCGTACAATCGAGGCCACCTCACCTGGCGCGGTCTCTCCGTAGACATGATCTCAAATGGCGCAGAGTTGCGCTTAACAAATACGGATTTGGCCCTCGCCACCTCACGCTCCGCGGTTCAGGGCAACCCTCACCACCATCAGAACAATGGCGGACTCTCTGAGTTCCGGTCGGACAACCCGTTCCAGACCTCCATCGTGTCCGTCCGCGTTGAACGGGTCATCATTCTTGGGCTTCCAGGTAAGCCCAGGCGCGTCGCTGTCGAGGGCAACGCTGGTGGTAGTGGCGGTAGTGGCGGTGATTTGGATTGGGTGTTCGGGCCAGGTGTGGCGGCGGTGCAAGGCAGTGGGGATGGTGTGGCAAGCGTGTTGGCGATCAAGGATCCGGGCCTGGGCATCGCTACTGATTGGGCCATTCGAATTACACTCTAGGTTGTTGCGCCCACCACATAGACAATGGATGTCTTGTGTATAAATACCTAGTGCTACCCCACCTGCCGTATCTTTATATGGTTGCGATGCCTCCCGGATATCTGCCCAGCCAGGTGGATCCGTCTCGACCGATGCAGATGCAGCCTGCCTACGTCACACCTCACCAACACACTGTCACCACTGTAGTGAATTTGACTATCGGATCGACATAGTACCTTACTTTTTATCGCTTACTTGTTTATAACATCTTTTTGTTTTTCCGAGATGAGATACCTGCCATCGATCGCCAATGAGATAAACGAGACAGCGGACACCTCATATGATCTGAACAAGCAGGACGAATTCGAGTTGATCTAATGTGAGTTTCCAGGCTGAAATCCAGAAGAACAGTTGCAATGAAAATGAAAGAGAGTTGAATAGGAAGCAACCAGAAACTTTTATTCATAACCGTAGTCGACGTGTGCCAGGCGTCATAACTCTGGTTGTGATTTTCGCGTACTGTTACTCACAAAAATCAGGCCAGAAATCTTTACACTAGGCCTACCTGACTAAAGTTAGAACAGACAAGACCAGTGGCACTGTACGTGCTGAACCGCCTTCCCAATGGAAGGGAAAAGGCAGAAATACAGTACAATCACCAGTGACAAGTGCACAGCAAGAGACGACACAAATGAATTGGTCATTGAGCCAGGAGCCGATATGTCATTATGTTATTAATAAAAACTTCACGTGACAGGGATCAATTGAATGGGATTGACGAACATGCAAACGAACCATGACAGTATGAGGTAAAAACGAGGTAAACGTTCCAACAGCCAATGATCGACTCTGAGAACTTGCGGAAGCAACACCATTCGCCCAGAAATGGTTGAAAGGTATACAAAAGGCAAAAGATGACAAGATGCCGAGGTTACTCAAAGAGTAGTATGGTGATGTACAAGGATACATAAAGTAGAGGAACTGATCTCCTCAGGTAAGTAATTTACTTTTTTTGCCCACAATGACCCACAGCGGTGATGTTCCTCCCATAGATGAGGAGACTCCCCTCCTTCCTTCGCAATTAGCATTCAAGAAGCCACCAGCCACTGTACCTTGGGCTCAAGTCTGGATTCTGCTTTTTATCAACTCAACAGAGCCCTTCACACAACATGTCATCGATCCGTTCACACCAGAGGCATGACGTTTTCTATTCAACTCAATCAAGTCCTTTTTCTTACCCAACATCTCTAGTTCGTTCGCAATGTTGGGATCACCCATGGTGACGAGTCTCGCGTGGGATATTATGTTGGCTTGATGGTCAGATTCAGCGTCATCTCTCCACCTGTCTGCCCATGTCATTTTCTAGCAATTCATATTCTTTGCCACTCATGCTCTGACCATCTTATACTGGAGCAGGCTCTCCGATGTTGTTGGTCGTAAGCCGATCATCCTGATAGGTCTCTTTGGCCTCTCTTTGTCCATGTATTCGTTTGGGCTCTCGACCACTTATTGGGGCGCTATTTTTAGGTATGTATTTATGAATCAATTTCTTTCCGCCACATTCTAATGTATCCCAGCCGGAGTCTCCATGGGGCTCTGAACGGCAACGCTGGTGTCATCAAAAGTATCGTTGCGGAGATCACCAACCCCACAAGTCTCCCGCAGGTCCTTTCGTACACGCCTGCCGCATGGTCTACGGGTAATACACTCGGGTGAGTGAGGCCCGCTCTTGATGTGTCACTTTCACTAACGGTAACTTGTATAGCCAGCTGATTGGAGGCTTACTCTCACGTCCCGCAGACCAGTTTCCTAACGCTTTTGGAAATTCTCAGTTCCTGAAGAAGTACCCGTACTTCCTTGCATGCGCAGTTCCTGCCACTTTTTCGGCGCTGGTTTGGGTACTGACGTACGCCTTTCTGCGGGAGGTAGGCGTGAACGCAATTGTATTCGACTCAGGCCCACAGTTCACCGTTCATAGACCGTTCCATCTCCGGTAACATTTCGCAGTCTTCTGAAGAAGCAACCGCGACCCTCGTCTGCGGAGATACCTGAATCCCCATATCCTCTTCGCCGGTTGATGACGCGAAGGGTAATAGTGCTGGCTGTGATCAATTATGGGACTCTTACCCTAGTTGAGGTTTCTTATGTCGCGATCCAGCCTCTATTCTTCAGCACGCCTGTCAGTAGAGGTGGCCTCGGACTGGCTCCACCAGCAATTGGGAAGATTCTTGCGTCCTTCGGGATACTCAATAGTGTCTTTCAGTTTACTTGCTTCGCGCGTGCTAACGCTCTGTGGGGCACAAAGCGAGTTTTTGTCGGCGGGCTGCTCTGTGCGATCCCGGTCTACCTACTCTTTCCCGTGATGAATGCCTTGGCCCGTGCTTACGGTGTGGGCCGGGTTGTGTACTCAGCTGTTGCCCTTCATGTCATTTTTGCTTGTGGTTTATCCTTGTGCCATGGTACATTGTCCTCACCGCCACTAATCAGGTGGCACTGAACTAATATGGTTCTTACAGGGTGTATCAACATTTATATATCTGCTGCATCTCCCAACCGTGCATCTTTGGGCGCGACAAATGGGCTTGCCCAACTCCTCGTCTCGATCACGCGTACTATTGGCCCAGCAATCTCTACTTCTCTCTTCTCTCTATCAGTAGCGGAAGGATATTTAGGTGGTGGACTTGTATATGCCGTGTTCATTTCCATATCATTAGTTGTAGTTGCCTTTGGAACGACCCTTCCACGGCAAGTGTGGCAATCATAGCGTTGCCACGCTATACCTATCACACTATCAAAGGGACATAATGACATCAGAGTAACGACTTGGATACTGATGTTTTGTAACACTGTGACTTATTATCTCAGTTGTCACCGTATATTTCCCAAAAATATACATTAATGGTTGGCTTTAGAGAAGCAAGCAACACATCGGCAGGATCAACCCAATGTATAGTAGCAGTTCAACGCGGGAACTTAATGGTCTCGGTACCAGACGTTCTATGACTTTGGAGTTCAGGCCAACTAGTCGACCGACCGTCACGGTTCAGAGTCCTGCTGTACCGGAAACCCCGTCTTCTACATCGAACTGCCACCATCCGATGACTACGTCCGAGTCGGCATGGTCTCACTCGTCGAAGCCCCTCCTGAACCGCCCGTCCCCTCTCAATTTTTTTGCGCGTAATACGCAAGTCCTTCCGTGATTTGAACGATCTCCCCTGAGTATCACCGACTGTGACCGTCGACTTTGACTCGAATGATTCGGACCAAGCGCGCGTAGCGGGCACAACTGGTCCTGGCAGGTCCTGGTATACTGGCCAGATACGCGACCTGCCAGTGGACCCTGCGAGGTGGTAGTAGTAGCTCGAGCACGCGCAAGCTCCCTGCACCCTCTGGTCACTCATTCGCACCTCAAATGGCTCTGGCTCGGCGGCGTCCAGCAAGAGGGGGTAAGTACGCAACTCCTGGCGGCACACGCGTGCATCCTCCGCATACGTATCCCCGTTCCCCCGTTCGCGCTGTCACCCCAACCTCTTTACCTCTATCCTTTCACTCACGCCATGCCAACACCGCCGCACCCACCATCGCCGACCTCGTCATCGTCACCATTGCCATCGCCATCGCACTCACGTCAGCCCAATGGGAGTGACGAGATATTATCGCCGCAATCGTCGCCGTTTCCATCGTCATCACTATCGCCATGATCATGATCATGCTCACACCAGCCGAATGGTGCCGTCCAGCAGGTATCGCCCCGGCCGAGTGCTCAATCTGACTTTTCGCGACAGCCGTATCTTTATATGGTCGCAATACCTCCCGGATATCTGCCCAGCCCGGTGGATCCGTCTCGACTGATGTAACAGGTCTATACAGTATCAGAGACGCTCAACAATGGGTAGTGCCGATATCCCATTCAATTTATCACGTGACAGGTGTCGATGGAATGGAATTGGAATCATTGGAACATTTTGACAAGCAGTGTGAGGTAAAATTCTCGGACTAAGTTACTAACCCTCTCACGAATAAGAATGCAGGGTCTACAAGATGACAAGAATCACAAGATACCGAGGAGAAGTAGGAGATCAATCGATCAATTATGGTAAGGATACATAAAGTGGAGGAGCTGATCTCCCGAAGTAATTAATTCACCTCTTTTGCCCACAATGGCTTGCAACGGTGATGTTCCTCCGGGAGATGAGGAAACTCCCCTCCTTCCTTCGCAATTAGCATTCAAGAAGCCACCAACTCCTGTACCTTGGGCTCAAGTCTTGATTTTGCTTTTTCTCCAGTTGGCAGAGCCACTTACATCCCAGGTCATATATCCCTTCACACCAGAGGCACGCCATTTTCTCTTCAACTCGATCAAGTCCTTTTCTCACTCCAATATCTCTAGTTCGTTCGCAATGTTGGGATCACCCATGGTGATGAATCTCGCGTGGGATATTATGTTGGCTTGATAGTGAGATTCAGCGCCAGTCTCTCTACGTGTCTGCCCATGACATTTTCTAGCAATCCATATTCTTTGCCACTCAGGCTCTGACCACCTTACACTGGAGCAGGCTCTCCGGTGTTGTTGGCCGTAAACCGATTATCCTTATAGGTCTCTTTGGCCTCTCTTTGTCCATGTATACATTTGGGCTCTCGACTACTTATTGGGGCGCTGTTTTTAGGTATGCATTTATTAACTCTATGCCGCCCAATTCTAACGTATCACAGCCGGAGTATCAATGGGGCTCTGAACGGCAACTCTGGTGTCATCAAAAGTATCGTTGCAGAGATCACCGACCCCACAAGTCTCCCGCAGGTTTATGCGTACATGCCTGCCGCATGGTCCACGGGTAGTACAGTCGGGTGAGTGAGGTCTGCTCTTGACTTGCTGCTTTTATGAATGAAGCTTGTAAAGCCCTATGATTGGAGGTTTACTCTCACGTCCTGCGGACCACTTTCCTAACACCTTTGGAAATTCTCAGTTCCTGAAGAAGTACCCATACTTCTTTCCATGCGCAGTTCCTGCCACTTTTTCTGCACTGGCGTGGGTAATGACGTACGCCTTTTTGCGGGAGGTAGGCATGAACGCAATTTTATTTGACTCAGGCCCACAGTTCACCATTTATAGACCGTTCCTTCTCCGGTAACTCTTCGCAGTCTTCTGAAGAGGCAACAGCGACCCTCGTCTGCGGAGATACCTGAATCAGATAATGCAGAGAGGCCATATCCTCTTCGTCAGTTGATGACGCGGAGGGTAGTAGTGCTGGCTGTGATCAACTATGGGACTCTTTCCCTCGTTGACATTTCTTATCGCGCGATCCAGCCTCTATTCTTCAGCACGCCCGTCAATAAAGGTGGCCTTGGACTGGCTCCACCAGCAATTGGGAAGATTCTTGCGTGCTCCGGGATACTCAATATCGTCTTTCAGTTTACTTGCTTCGCGCGCGCTCACGCTCTGTGGGGTACAAAGCTAGTTTTTGTCGGCGGGCTGCTCTGTGCGATCCCAGTCTACGTGCTCTTTCCCGTGATGAATGCCTTGGCCCGTGCTTACGGTGTGGGCCGGGTTGTGTACTCAGCTGTGGCCCTTCAAGTTACTTTTGGTTGTGGTGTATCCTCGTGCTACGGTATATTGTCCTCACCACTAGTAATCCAGTGCCACTGAACTAATATGGTTCTTACAGGGTGTATTTTCATCTATATTTCTGCTGCATCCCCCAACCGTGCATCTTTGGGCGCGACAAATGGGCTTGCCCAACTCCTCGTCTCGATCATGCGTGCGATTGGCCCAGCAATCTCTACTTCTCTCTTCTCACTATCATTAGCGGAAGGATACTTAGGTGGTGGGCTGGTATATACCGTCCTCCTTGCCATATCCTTAGTTGCAATTGCCTTTGGAACGACCCTTCCACGGCAAGTGTGGCAATCATAGCGTTGCCACGCTATACCTATCACGCTATCAAAGGGGCATAATGTCATCCGAGTAACGACTTCGAGGGTGCTGTAACACTAATACCTCAGATTCACAGATACTTGCACAGATGGTCACTATATATATGAACGTAAATGATTGGCTTTAGAGTAGCAAGCAAAACATCGGCAGAACTTTCGATAAATTGAATAATAATTTAAATTCACACATTGAATTGCTCGGGTTCTGTTATTATAAATGAGTCAATAAAACCCTCCGTCGTCATCGATGACGATGAGGCCATTGAGTCGGACGTTATAGGTAACCGATTATATAACCCGTTCGCTACCTTAGTCCCGGTTGAGAGCGGCTAAAACACCTCATGGCCATGGGCGCGCGCGGAGCGCCGAATTGCTAAACCCCCCACCCAGGGGCATCCCACTCCCTGTCACATCTTTATTACTCTTCCACAATGGCCAGAGAAATTATCAATATACAGGTAACGTTTCGAAAAAAAAAAAAGTCGTGCACGTTGATTGATCTCTTCTTATGCAACTACGCGCAGGCCGGCCAGGTAAATACTGCAAAAGCTTTCCTCGTGAACGGAACGGAACGTTCAAAAATGTATTTTAAAACAGGCCGGAAACCAAATTGGCGAGAACTTTTGGAAGATGCTCCTTGCTGAACACGGGCTCGACCAGAATGGGGTGCGTCTGGCCGCCGTCTTCTCTCTCGTTCGCCGAGACGTTTTGCTGGCAGGCCAGAACTGACGTAAACTTTGGTTCATGTAGATGTACCACGGTGCCGACCCACTACAGCTCGCGCGCGTGAGTAATCACCGCAAAAAAATTTCTTCTTTCCGCGACGATCTCATTCCTTGCGAACCCAAAGGTGGGGACGTACTTCTCCGAGGTCAACTCGGGACCGACGGCCAAGTATGTTCCGCGCAGTGTTCAAATTGACCTCGAGGCCGGCGTATGCGATCGGGTACGTATCATCACCTAGATCCGGGCACTTCTATCCTTTGTCGCTCACCGAAAGGTGATTATTCTTTAGATACGTACCGGACCCACCGGGTCGCTCTTCAGGCCCGACACGTTCATCTCTGGAGAAGGCGGAGCGGGAAATAACTGGGCAAAAGGCTGTTCGTTTTTGTTCCTTTTGCTGATTGCGTTCGGCTCATGCCCTGCTCGTAAACGCTCGGATCAGTCTATACTGATGGTGAGTGTCAATGCTCTGCAAAATTTTCCCAGCCTGCCTGAGTTTATCGATTCAACCTCCTTGTCTAGGTGCCGAGTTGGTCGACAGCATCATGGTGGGGTTACTTGACCTGGTCGGAATTGTATCTCTTCTGTCGTTCTTATTGCGACCCTGTGTAGGATGTCCTTCGGAAGCAGAGCGAGCCTTGCGATGCCCTTCAGGGATTTCAGATCATCCACTCACTCGGTGGGGGTACCGGTGCTGGGCTAGGATGCCTCCTTCTGTCCAAGCTGCGGGAAGTGCGTTGTTCGACGTGCTTCTGCATAAAGTCATGTTCACATGACCGCTGGCGTGTAGGAGTACCCGGATCGAATGTTAGCCACGTTTTCGATCCTGCCATCTCCAAAGGTCTCGGAAACGGTCGTTGAAGTAAGTTGCGCCATTACCCATGCTGTATTTGCTCGTTGATACTGAACGCACCATTCCCAGCCGTACAACGCGCTGCTTTCCGTTCATCAGCTTGTTGAGAACAGTGATCTGACCGTTTGCATTGACAACGAAGCCCTGTACGCGATTTTGTTTTCTTTACTTCACTCGTGTGTGGATCTCCTAACCGATCTTAAGATACGACATATCAACCCGGGCGCTGAAAGTGAAGAGTCCGACATTTGATAATCTCAATAGCGTAGGCGGACCAACCTAGCAACAACCTACGGTTATTGATCGCCCTTTTGCGTAGATTATTTCGCAGGTCATGTGCGGAGTAAGCACCAGCCTCCGGTTCCCTGGTCAACTTAATGGGTCAGTCAGCTATCTAGAATTCGGTGCTTTCGCTGATTCGGGGTATCGTTTAAGCGACCTTCGGAAATTGTGCCTGAACCTCATACCCTTCCCTCGTGTGCGTGGTTTTCTCTTGATGATCGCGTAGTGTGACATCTCAATCGTCCTCTTAGTTGCATTTCTTGGTACCGAGTTATGCTCCACTCTTTGATCCAAAAACACATATGTTCCAGCGCGTCTCAGTCCCCGATTTGACTAATGCGTGCGTACCTCTCATTTTTCTGAAGCAGCAGCAAACCTGATGACGCTTATTACTAGCCTTTTTGACCGTAAAAACCTCTTGGTTGCGTGCGACCCACGCTTTGGGTCGGTGATGTTTTCATGGCAGCGGTGAATTACAACTCAAACTTGAAGCATGCAGGCGCTTCTTGACCGCGGCAACTATTTTCCGCGGCAAGATATCCTCCCAAGAAGTCTGTTTGTTCTTGCCGTTCTCTACAGGCATTATCCGCTAACTATTCGTCCCAGGCTGAAGTACGTGTGTTTCCTGTGCCCGTGGCGGAGGCACTGATGCTGTCCTTTACAGTTCACTGTGCAACAATTACAGCAGAAGAACTCTCATCTCTTTGTCGAGTAATTCTTACCACTTTTTTCATTATTATGGGCCAAGCCTGTATTAATGCCCTCTGGATAGGTGGATTCCAGACAACGTGTCGGTGACTCTATGTTCAGTGCCGCCTGTAGGACATAAACAATCAGCGACTTGCCTTGCAAACACTACGGCCATTCAGGAACTGTTCACTCGTAATCTGTCCCAGGTCAGCCATTTCAAAGGCCCATTTCTAAGTAGTTGGCTGAACAAATCGCAATAGTTCACGACCATGTATAAGCGTAAGGCTTTCATGCATTGGTATACAGGAGAGGGAATGGACACGTTGGAGTTCTCGGAAGCGGAGAGCAACACTCACGATCTAGTGTAAGTTCTTTGAGCCTTTGATTCTTGGGTACCTCACCGATGATCGATGATGCAGAAATGAGTACCAGCAGGTAGGGCTTGTGATCCCACCCTATCTTGATCAATCTCTAATCTCTCCTGACATTTAGTACCAAGAAGCCACTGCCGACGCTGATGAAGCCGAATATGAGCATCTCAGTGAGCCCGGCCAATCAGCGCCCAGCGAGACTTAGAAGGTCGAAAATGAGCGTTGATCTCTCTAAAGAGTCTTGTTTTTTTTTCTTTTCTTCTCGTTTTACTTTCTCAGAAACCGATTGCAATTTTTCACCTTATGAAGAACCCGCTCTATACTGTACGGTGCTTTTTGTTGCAGGAAAACGTTTCTAATTTCACTTTGGATAAAATAATTCTTTGTCGCGAATAAATAAATAAATAAGTAATAGACAGCATAATTAGCTGACCACCAGCCCCAACGAGTTGCGCGTGCCCATATAAATTACGATGACTACACTGACCATCTCTGCCACTGGCAAGTTAACACTCTTTCGGGGCTTTCCCATCGTACTCAAGGTCGACAAGCCCGCGGATGTTGCAACAGTCGCGGATGTAAAGGCAACGCTGGCAAAAAGGGACCCTCGGGTACGATCGAACCCCCACATACGCCCCATAGCCGCGTTTGCTCATGAGCGCACGCGTCTTACAGTTGTATGTCGAACGGCAAAAGCTTACACTCAAGGGAGGGTCCAAAGCCCTCGAAGATGACGCGATCCTGGCGGCTGCAGGCGTGCTCGATGGAAGCGAAATGGTGGTCAAAGATCTAGGGCCGCAGGTCAGCTGGAGGACCGTGTTTATGACCGAATACGTGCGTTCTTTTTCCTGCGTGCCCAACCTTATCGTCGGGTGTCGTGACCAAAAAAAAAACTAGGCTGGTCCGCTCGTCATTCATCCTATATTTTATTATCTTCCCAAAGCATTGTACGGTGACGAGGTGCAACACAGCCAACTGCAAAAGTGCGTCCCTTTTGTCTGTTTTAATCTGCTGAGCTTTGCTGCACATGGAAGACTGGCTAGGTATGTATATGCGATGGTAATGTTACACTTTGCGAAGCGCGAGCTCGAGTCTGTGTTGTATGTCGAAGCCCACCAACTACTTTCACTTGACCCGTCTTGATCATTCTTCTTTCTAGTGTCCATCGCTTCTCGCATGCGACCATGCCTTTGAGGAATATCTTCAAGAAGTACGCATCCCCGTTGTCTCAATTCCGAGATACCTTGTCTAATATGTGTTCAGCTCGATCCATTATCATATATTATCGGGTATCCCTTCTTCTGTTTCATAACCCTGGCCACCAACTAACACCCTCGCAGGGCTATTCCTTGCGTATCCAATTTATGGCCCAACATATTCCGCCGACTCGCTCTACATTAGAGGCACATTGCGGTCTAACCCAAACTTCCTTTGGACCTGTGCTGGTGTCTGGCTCGTGCGTGGACATGACGTTCCCCACTCTCATGAAACCTGACGATGATCGCTTCTCATTCCAGTTTGCCGAGTTATCCAACCTGCACACTCATCTGACCCTGCGTAACTTGCGCCCCCTGGGGACAAAGAAGCGCGCAATCCCATATGGATACGGCTTTGGGCTGATTTCTTGTCCCAATTACTTTTTTGAAAGTGTGGCTTGGGCTGCAGTCGCCTACATGTCAGGTTCTTGGGCAGGTACGATGTTACCAACGTTTGACCCAAAGGTCGACAACTGACCACCTACTCTACTGGATTAGCATGGCTATTCTGGGCGGTGTCAACCGCCCAAATGATGAGCTGGGCCGCGAAAAAGCAGTGCGCATATAAGAAGGAATTTGGCAAGGAGTACCCTCGCCAGAGGAAAGCCATGTTCCCGTTTTTGTTCTGATCGGGCCGTCTGGCATCATCCTCCCAATACACCCCTCGCAAATTAGAGTAGTGGGCATATCTACACGAGCGTTGTAGTGACACATTGGGCCTACGATCGCGTAGAAGCCCCTTAATGTGACGTAGATTTTTCCCTTCGAACACCAGCGCGCTAAGTTGTCCTGACCCTACTAGTAACGTTATGCATATTGGGACTACACTATACATTACCAGACATGTCACACTAGGATCAAGCCCGCTCCAATGTGACGAGGCAGTGCTCTCTGACTCGGATGCGCTCTCGCACCAGCACCTGGTGCGCCACTAGTGAAGCGAAAGAGGAGGGCCGAAGAAACGAAGAAAGTGAAGGAGGCTGCAGAAAAGTATGACTGACAGCCTAGCAATGTCCTGTATTCCTTTTTTCTTTGGCGTGGAGCTGAACAAAAAAAGAAATACAGGACATCGCTAAGCTGGAGAGATGGATCTCCTCAACCAGTCGACCCCACGGCGACCCGGAGGCAACCCAGGTAGCTCCGCCAGACCACCTCCCATGCCATTATTCCGATGCGTGTTGCGAATGAAGGAGGGAGCTGACGTTGAGGTCACTCAGACTTGTGCACTCGAAACAACAATCATCCGATACACAAAAACTAATAAAACCGTCATACAAAGATTGAATGTGAACGTAAACGTCTTAACTCTGGGTATATTACACTAAATCTACCGCATCCGACCCCAAACAATCTCGGAGTGCGGCGATTGTATCCTGGCTTATGAGACAATCTCGCAGGGAAAGTTTGATCATTGCGCCCTCGCTCGTTACCATGCGCTGACGCTGAACCAGCGCATCCGCCAGATCGAACTTATTAAAACTTACACCCTCAAACGACATCTGACGGAGCGCGGGCAGAAGCCCATGCTGCGTCACGATGGCGAGCAGCCCCCGCACGGCCTCGTCGCGAGCCTTGTTGCGGAAGTGGGTCCAAAGGTAAGCGCGAGGCCGACGGTCGGCCTCGTCGCGCATGCGAAGCGTGTGAACGTGCTTGAGCGCGGCGACGGGGAAGGCGGAGAGCATTTCGGAGAAGAGGTCGGTGGAACCAGACACGTCCCCCCAAATGAAGGAAAGCTGGAGTCGTGTGGGCGATGTGGGGCTGAGGAGCTCTAGGGTTTTCCTAGAAGCGTCCGTTGGCCTGGAAATCTCCAGAAGAGGGCAAACGTGACCCTCCTCGAGTGCGCGTTCTAAATAGGTAGAAAGGACTGGGGAGAGGGTAAGAACGATCCTACGAAGAAGCGGCAGGTCGTCAAGTGGTGGTTCACCGATATCAACTATATAGTCGGTACACGTGATGGAAAGTGATACCGATGCTGGGGCAAGGATGCCTTTTAAAAAGAATGCGATGATACTAGATGTGTTTTTGAATTCGAGGTGCAGTAGCTGTGGAAGGCGCACTAGTACGTCATTTGAATCCCTAAATCGAGTACAATTTGTATTTTTCAAAACAAGGGTTTGAAGATGTGGGAGAAGATTGAGAGCTTCCAGAGGAGACTCCAGCTTACAGTTCTCAAGACAGAGAGTGACCAAAGGCGCTCTTAAAAGTAGGGAAGAAGGACCGAGGTCACAATACGCAAGATCCAGAGCGTGAAGTGTCGTCGCGACGTGGCGAAGAAAGATCTCGCTCGAAAGGGAGATGGAGTCGGACGACATATTACCCGCCTGTATGCTCAACGTCTCCAGACGAGGAGCGGGGGACGCATTCAAAAGGTGTAAGGCTTCTCCACGAAACACCAAATTTATAATAGCCGTTGAGATATAGAGGTAAACCTGCCGAGCGCGTGAGATCTCCCTCAAGGCAGAGAGCGCCGCGCGACGGTACCACCCTGGTTGCGTGCCAGTGGTGGAAAGGTCGACTCGAAAGGAAATTGGGTAAGGATAGGAACGCGCGAGGGATATCTCTACCCAGTATTCAGACGTCAGCAAGGGGATGTAGGACCAAAATTGCTTGCAGGAGGATGCGGTCGTACGCCACAGTCGGCAGACTTGGCCGATCGCCATCCACGAAGGGATTCGACATTCTTCAAATTCGATGTAGGGAACGTGGCAGAATATCATTGTGAGGAGTTCCGTGGGAAGGCGTGTGATGGGAGAGCAAGACGGAAGGTGAGTTGCGGAAGTTGGCAGCTGCTGCTCTGATGGCGAATGTAGAGAAGACTCGGTCTTTGTAGTACCGTGGAATAATAGGCGTCCAGACGAAGAAGATTCCCTGGGTAGAACCAATACAGATTAAAGCTGAACAACGAAATTAGTCCAATCGGAGAAAGTTATCTCACATCGAGCACGAGTTGGCTTGGGTGTAGAGTATGCGGAAGTGCCAGGTTTCCTGACGTGACCCACTGCAGATTGAATGATCAGAATGTTGAGGTCACTCGGGCGATTTTATAGCGCTACCGTTTGCAAATTCAACTGGCGCGCGGAGCGATTCAGGATAAAAGTAATGGTTCCTTAGGTGTACGCATAAGCGGTGTAGTCTCTACTCGTGTCTCTTATCATCCTACTTCATCAATCTAGTGCGAGGTGTGTGCTGGTCTGGCTCGGTGTGATCGTGCGGGGCTGCGTTGCTGCTGGGCCCGAGCCAGGAGGTCCTCCTCCAAACAACGAAGACATCACGTCACCGAATGGATTCGGATTCGCTGTACGCGGTGGCATGATCTCAAAGTATAGCGTCGACAATTCATTCAGTACCTGCAGCTTAGATGTTTAGCCCCGCGAGTGAATGAAAGAAATAAAAGTCAGTTTCACAAACCACGCGGACTTGGGGTTGAGCGATGATACCACCGCGGGATTGGTAGGTCCTACAGAGACGTATCCAGGCATCTCGTGCAATCTTGTTCTGTGCACCTGCAGCCCGTTGCACGCAGCGCACAGCCAGTTGGGCAAAGTTGAGCAAGGAATCACGAGTGACGATGATTTCATCACTGGCGGAGCCGATGACGACGGTCTCCCCGGATGGGGAGATGTAGGAGATAAAGGTGCCGAGAAAAGTGCGTGCGGCAAGAATGTTGCCGTTAAGCAGATACCTGTTCAATGAAAATGGGACACGGGTTGAAAGATATGCGGACGAAGGACATACGGAAGGACACCACGCAGTGAGAAAATTCCAGCGTGAGACCCAAGAGAATCGCTAGCTCTTGCCCAGTCAAAGTACAGTTGAGCAAGGAGGCGCGCGCTGTCACGAGTGCCAGATGCGAGGAGGTGAAGTTCGGCGCCAATGAAATCACCCTCTGAGGATACGAAATGGGTTTGTTATAACGTGTGTTATATTCTACGAGTACCTTTGAGAAACAAATCGCCAACGTAATGCTGCAACGCAGAATCGCCCGCAGGATATGGACCTTGCTTCGCGGACCACCTATAAGGGATTAGACCACGAAATGCAAGAAAAACCAAAAATTTACGGACGAAATAGCCCTATCGATGATGCTTCTGCGCCATGTACCCGAGGGACCGACCAATGCGATAAGTTGAGTCAGTCGACCTGGACATATTCAATAGTTGATAAAACGTGAATGAAACGTCAACATACCCCTGCTGACATCGGTGACGGGTTCATTTGCGCGCTCATAAGACTCGACAAGTAATATGGTGAGATCAGTACCCGAGCCGGCGTGACCTGCCTTTAAGAGTTCGCGGGCGGATTGGAAGAGAAGATCGATAGCGATTTGGTGAGCTCCAGACTTTGTGTATCTTGCGGCAAACGTTCTAGCCTTTTGGTGAGCTTCATAAGGTTGACCAGCGGAGATGAGAGGGAGGATGGCTTGGAGGGCCTTATCCGAACTTGTTGGAGACATGAGTTGTGAGTGAGCAGCGCGGGATAGATCGGCCCGATTCGTAATTATTTCCACGACACGACCACGACTTTGGCACGCTGCACGAGTGGCACCAATTCTCTACACGTATACACTCGACATGCCGATTCAATGCGGTTCCACTTGGCCCCAAAGCCACTCTACCATTATCGACCACCAGCCATGAAATCTCCCACAACGCTTAACGATGACCGTGACTTGATGTCCCGTGGCCGTATCCTGCGACGAGAGTGGAAACGCTATAAGCCGGTAAAGTTTTCGTTTTCTTTTTTTATGTTACCTCGCTCCCCTCATCATTAAGATCTCGCGATGGTCCGCATAGCATCTGCCGAAATCGACTTCATTGCCACAGTTGGAATTGGCCCCCGCAAAGCGCCCACTGTTCACCTGTCGACAGTGTGGTTTTTCAAATGTATATATACCGTTATGTCTTTGGTGCTCGTGGACATCTACCGAGGCAACAGCGGCGTTCGTGGCTGCGACCCCACGTCGCAGTCGCTGTATCAGTGGTCCGGGTAGAGTTGTCTGGAAAGACGGCATATCCGATCCAAAGCCCGAGGATCGGGAGGCCAACGAATTAACGGCATCGTCGGTGACCGTCCAAAAGATGGGCGCTCTGTGTGGCTCCGAGCCACTGGCACCTGTGGCTACCGATACTCTCCAAGACTCGGTGCTTGCTGCACGACCCGATCTCCCATCTGAACGAAGTTCGGTCGTTAGAGCAACTTTGAAGGCGCTCGGTAGCCAAGGTGCCGATCTCGAGCACAAGCCTGGCGCGATACGAGCTCGTCGTGGATTGCCGGAAGCAAAGGTTATTATACCACCTCGACAAACAACCACTAGGACGATACCCGCCGAGATGATGCCCGTCCCAGACCGTGCGCCTTTGTACCGTGTGCACCATAACGCTCCAATCCACCCAGTTTCACTCCCACCCATCATCTCTGCCACCCGTACTCTACATCGGAAACATCACATGACATTTCCGAGACAAAAATCGACACGCTCGTTGCGTTCACGGGTGATTGCCATGTCGACTCCACAACCTGTCCCTGTCGTATCTGCCCCCGTCTCGGTCACCCAAGTCGACCGTACTACACAGCCATCCGACCACATTTTAACAAGACAGGTTCACGTCCTGATACCCGACAACGCCCAACTCTGCACCTGCCACGTCCATGTCCATCGACACGAGACAATCGTTCCCATCGCCGCCCCTGGACGGCCTAGTTTTGAATTCACGCGCCCACGTAGATCGACGACGTCTGGATGGTCGGTGAGCGGAGAAATAGAGTTGCAGATTGCACTTTCACAAAGGAGAGAAGAAGAGAGGGATTACCTTGTAGAACCGGGAGACGAGGGAGCATCGCGCAAGGGTACGGAAACTCGGTACGGGTTTGCGAACCTGGTTCTTCGGAGGAGTTAATAAGATACCCATATAGCTGTACATTATTACATAATCAGAGTGAAAAACTCGTGTTTGCAAAACAGTTTGACTTTGAGTTTGTCCGACTTCGGTCACTTTAAATTTCTATTTCACGTACTCGTCTTTCCTTTTCCACTTTTTTTTAATATTTCTCTCCGAATGATTTCAACAACAATAATGAACGTCCGAAAGTTGGTCGAATCTTATGAGCAAGAGTCACTCGGCCGTCCTCGGTTACGATCCCATACCTCATCGCAAGTCTCACCACAGCCACAGCTACCCAACGATCATTGCGCACATATATAGTCAAGGAGGAAGGGCCCGCGACAGCCGTGTTGAAAGTTCGTGAGATGTTTCTCTGTCTAAACGCTTTGTTGAACGGATTATAGGACTGCACAAACGGATTTCAATTCGAACAAACACCAAATTCCCGCATCTTTCTGTTTCGCTGTCCGTCCATTCTCTCTCTTTAATTTCCATGATGAACTCATGTCTTTGGAAAAGATCGCCGGATACTACGACTCGTACCTGGGGCATCATCCATCAATGACCTCTGCAAAGCTCATTTGCTCTGTCCTCCCTCCTCCCCTTCCGCACCCCTCTCCGGCGTTCCTGTGCGACCTGCTCAACAGCGACGAGCTAACCTTCGTGCGCGTCGACAGCAACGTTATTCACGTGACGAGTCTGCTCTAGCAGCTGCTCTGAGGCGATCCAGGAGTACGAACGAGTTATTCCACCAAGGCCTCCAATGCAGTACGCCACATTGCAGTTCGAGGCACGCATTAAAGATGCCAAAGCACGTCTCGCCGACGCTCGTGACCTTCTTCGGGATGACTCTACCGACCAAGTTTCACACCGAGCGTTGCTCCGCACCCGATGGATGGCAGAACGGTGGATTGCTATAGCCGAGAAGGAACTCGCTCGCGTAACTACGCCGTCGTCGGATCATTCATTGTCGTCTCAGATTATTGTTTCGTCTGCACGAAAGGCTCGACGGGATGCAACCTGGCTCATTTTTCACCCATTCTCCTACGCGAACACCAATGCTCTCGGCCCAACGCCCGGTTCCAGGTCCCTTTGAGCAACCCCGACGGATCTCCAAGCTCAATGTGGAACCGCCCCTGTTGCGAACCTGGCCCCTGACAACCACTCTCCGCGAGCCGATGAATTTAAAGGGTTTCGATCATCCCCGTCGAGCTCTCAAATTTCTGGTCCGTCCTTCAACACGTTTCTTCATCACCAAACAGCCACATCCACACGAATTAGAAATGAACTCTCCACTTTCTCAACCCTCCTCTCTTTCTTGTAAATCTAATGCTTCCACCTCAACCACCACTTGCTACATACCCCCGTCGACGACTCCGGGGATCGGATATGGCCCGGCTTTGCCCTCATACATACCCCCCACAACCTTCTGATGAGGAGCTCCTTGCGGCACTCAGTGCTGATATGAAGGCAGAACCCATACCAGAATACGCTACCTATCTACTCGACCAGCTCGAAACCATCGGCGAGGGAGTGATTTACCTGTTACTGGTTTATCACGAAGGGAATCCACATTCTCTGCGTTCGAGCTCATCTCAAGACCGTCCGTCGAAGTCTACGAGTATCCCATCCGTCCGTCTTCACGTTTACTCGTCCGTCGGGCATCCGAGTCTCATCGCCCTCTCGGCCTGGGATGGGGATTTTGTCTGGGCTGCGTACGGCGAGCGAGGATCAAATTTCCCCGACGTCACCTCGTATGTCGATGGTGCATAGCCACGACTCTCCTCGATCGAGCGTACTTTCCAGGGTGAGGCGGAGTATTGCGGCGCGTGGGCATCAGTGAGTTGGTTTAGTAATTATTGCTATGGACACCAGACGGCTACAGTACTTTTATGGATTGCGATATCTATTTGCATCATTCTCTCGTTTAGCGGATTTTTTTCATTTATGCGGCCTTTTGCCATCATCATCATCATATAGGGTATCCCTGTCTGTCTGTAAAAGTTATTTCGCTCCTGGCTTTAGACCGGGCCGCTGTCATCACTTTGATCCATCTGGTGTGCAGACCACCAACCCTAAACACGAAATGTCCATCTCTGTTCATTCAGCAGCCCAGAACAGTATGTCTCTGGAGTTTTGTCAACTCAACTGCGTTCGGGTGATGAGTTGCTTTTCTCAGATCAATTATCCTTGTTGCGTTCATTGGTGTCTGAAATCCAACTTCTGTAAATGCTGTAGATGCCGTGCGTCATTGATTCTCATATCTCGCATTCACTCTGTGGCAAGTTTTGTCCCCTATAGGATAGCCGCACACCACTCCAATGGGCCGCATCGGCGGGCCATTTGGACATCGTTACTTATTTGCTAGCGAATGGGGCTGAGGTCGACAAGCTGGATGACAGCGGATGGACTGCCCTACATATCGCAGGTGCGCTACGCGATTCATCTCTGTCCTTGGCCTTCCGCTGAGCGTGCTGTTTACTAGTCAGCGCTGGCCAAGAAGAGGTTGTCCGTGAACTGGTCGGTGCGGGAGCAGACGTTAATAGGAAGAACGACAAGGGAATTACACCCTGTTAGTGTCCTTGTCGTTGCTTCCCCCTCGCTCTCTTTTTTGACGTGTTGTGTGGCTATTCAGACACTATGCAGCATCAAAATCGCGAATCGAAGTGAGGTTCCTGTTCCCCAATACGTCGCTCTCCACTCACACACCCCTTTTTCTTTTTTAGATCGGTCGCTTTTTGGTCTCTCGTGGAGCTGATGTTCGTGGGGCTTTTTATTATTCTTATTCCCAACACTCACACGCGTTCCGAGAAAGATCAACGCCAAAGATAAAGCAAATCAACACCCATTGTCCGTCTCTTAAACTTCAGTTTTACCACCGATTAACTCGGACTACCCTCAAAACAGGCACCGTGCCGCTACGACCGGTTCCACAGGTTTCGTGACGCTTCTACTCCACCCAGCCGAAGGTGGCCCTAAACGCGTCTCAATACCGGTGACAGAATGGGTGCGTGATACTTTTCGGCTACCAAAAAAAAAAGATATCCGTAAATAACTGAAGCGTGAATGAAAATAGGTAACACGCCTCTGCACCTCGCCATGGAGTCCGCGCACGGAGAAACGGCTGCTTTACTCATCGAAGCTGGTGCAGATAGGTCACGCGTGAGTCTTTCGTATTTTTCCCGAGTAAGTGCTATAATAATTGATATTTTTATGTACTTTTTAGTTGAACTTGGATGAGCAGACCGCCGAAGAACTCGAAGGCGTTGGGGGTGCGGAGCAACGACGGGCCCGTGCGTACGTGATTGACCGATGTGGTCCACCGTAGATTTCCGTAGATTTGTGTATTTGAGCGAGCGCCCGTGGGAAGGGAGTTACGTAATTCAAGTTTACCGGTTTCTGGTTTCACTCGGCTGGAGCAATCCACCCGTCTTCGTTACCACTAGCATCTTGTCTTCCCTACTCTGTAATCTCCACCGACTAGTCAAGTGGAGGCCTCTTATTGTATCTATATCTCTATTGTAAGCAGTCCTTCTTGTTCTGGCGTGCTAACGTCGTAGGGCGGATGCTCGCGTCGGGGAAAGTATATCTGACTTGTCACTATTTTTTGCACCTTGTGTATGTGTGGTGGATAGAACCTGTCTTTCCGAAACCACCCCTCCTGTCATCTCCCATCGAATTTCACAAAAAAAAAAAGAGACACATTCCTTCCCACCGCTGTTTTTTGAGATTTTGAGCTCCCTCAAACCATCATGGCTGATGACGATTCGACCTCTACGGTGAAGATGACGGATTCAACGGCAATCCGCCCTCCCAAGTTCAGGTGGGCTTAATGCTTTTCGTTGCTTTCTCTCAAATCTTGGCGTTAATCAAGTCGAGAAAAGGCCGGAGTAGTGGTTGAAGTGGAACCGGAGCAGGTCATGCAGGACAACACGTCGTCGGATCCAAAGGTGGGTGAAAAACGGCCACGCCCAGAAGACGAAATGGACGTCCAGCCGCCACTTTCTGCTCAGGGCCCTTCAGCCAACAACAAGCAAGAGACTCTTCCCACTGGTCCACGGATGAGCGGCGGAGTGCTATGGGGCTATGCAATCCAACAGCGCGTCGCAAATGGTCGAAGATGGATATGACGCTCTGTACATTGGGGATCTGCAATGGGTGCGCAGTGACCTTTGTTTGGGTGAAGCATACACTGATGCCTTTTTAGTGGACAACGGACGAGGACTTGCGCAAGGTGGCCATCGGTGTCGGCGTCGCTATTGATCACAAAGACATCACCTTCTCGGAACACAAGGTCAACGGCAAAAGCAAAGGGTATGCTCTCGCAAAAACATAAAAGTCTTCTTCTCTCCCTTGCGTTTACATGTATATATATGCGGTCAGAATTGCCTATGTCGAGTGTGGTTCTCCTGCCAATGCCGCTGTCGTCAAGGAGTGGTTTGACTCCAAGTAAGTTGTCGAATGATTCGCCCACACTCCTTGCGATTGCTTAGACATGCTCCAGCGATTTCCAAACCGACGAGCAACTGCCAATCTGACTAGCTCTTCACAAGGTAACCCATTCCGGACGCTTCCAAAGGGTAAGCCAGTTTACACATCCGACTTCTTTTTGTGCTGCTCTTTGCTGACACTCTTTAGAGCCACCTCCACGCCAACAGCAAGGCGCTGCACAAGGGCAACAAACTAGTGTCGCTCGTGGAGGTGCAGCGCCATTCCGAGGTGGCCGCGTCGCACCCGTTAATAACATGGCCGGCCGTGGAGGCATGGTCGGCGGCATGGGTGCCATGCAGAACAATATGATGGCCGGTGGCGGCGGGTTCCACAACGGATTTGTTGGGCGTGGAGGCATGATTCCACAGGGTCCACGTGGGTTTATGCGCGAGGATGATGGGAGGTGGCATGGGTACGGGGTTCTAGCTTCTTTGTCCTCACACTTGTTCCCTCTTTTCATTCATTGTCTTTCTCTCTCTCTCTCTCTCTCTTTGTTCTGTGATTCTAGAGGGGTGCTTGTATGCTTACGTATGAATTGTTTTTTTTTTTCCTACGCAGGGATGGGCATGATGCCCGGAATGGGACGTGGTGGTGGTGCTTTCAATGGCATGGCCGGAATGGGCGGCGGATTTGGTATGCAAGGTCATTTCAACCCAGCATTCATGCAAGGTGCATCCGTAGGCAGTCAAGGTGGTGGTCCCTTTCACCAGATGGTCCACGGAAGCGGTTCAGAATCGACGAAAGTGGTTAGCTAGATTGGATGAAGGGATTTTGTTATTTCGCATCATATACGCTCCTCTTTCTATAAAACTTTTCACTTCGTTTGTGGGGCTGATCAAAACTGGTATTGATTGCGAATCTAACGAGGATAACAGTACAGATGAGTTTATGCAGTGTGAATATAAAAGGAAGACCGTGAAAAGGACCATAACAAGTACAGAAACAACAAGGCTGGACATAGGGAACAACTTCAGTTCGGATGAGATCTCAAGCAAGAATCGGTAGGAATCGTGGTAAATCAACTGGTGAGTGACTGACGCTTCACGTCAACCACTGCGTTCTCGCTCCTTGCGACGGCGCCGTTTCTCCTCTTCATGACGACGCTCTGCTTCCTCTGCCTCAAGGTCCTCCTTCCGGGCAATCCGAGCACTGATTTGCCACCACATTAGGATTTAACAAGGAAACGCGTATATTGCGAACCGCACCTGGTGAGTTCCTCCCTCTCCAAGGCCGTCATGTCTGCCTCCATATCCTCATCGTCGCTCAGCACATCCCGAGATATGTATTTGGAACGATCACGTCCAAAGATTTCCAAATTTCGTCTTGGATACCGTTGGAAGGACCAGGAGCGGCTCGTTTGCGCGGAGGCGGTCGGTCATATTCGGAATCGAATTCCTCCGACTCCTCGGAGTAGTAGGTCGACGACGGGCCCGAGTGCGGCGGCGGACGTTTCTTTGGCAGAGAGACACTCGAGCTAGAAGCAGCAGCCTTGTTAGTCAGCGGGAAAGGTCGAGATAGTTTGGCCGCGTGAGAGGAAGATTTAGTAGAAGTCGTAGTAGAAGTAGCAGCAGTTTTCGTGGCAGGCCTCGATAGTGGTAGGGCTCTAGATCCGGTAGGACGGGGAGAAGATGATGGTCGCCTGCTGGCGTTTAACGATGCGTCAGCTCGATGAGAGAATCCGGTAGGCGTGCTCGCGCCCGAGGCGGCGGCTGAGGAAGGCGGTGAGCTCGTCGTCGCCTTGGCCATCGTGGTAGCACCGCCCTTAGGCTTCGTCCCGAACCAGTTATGAAACTCGCGAGCTTCCTCGCCCTCTAACGTCTTGTTTTCACGTGCCTTGGCCCGGTCGCGCAGGATCTCGTCTATCGTTCGGGTATCTCGCTTCACCGTGTTGAGCTTCGTCAGGGTATTGGGCATAGCCGTAAGACGAGCCCGAACGGAATGGCCACCACCGCTGGCAGATTTACTACCAGCCGTTGTTGTTGGCGGCTTGATAGCACCACCACCACCGGGTAAGCGTCTCCCGACCCTGGACGTTCCCGAAAAGGACACCCCAGGACGGCGAGTACCGTTCTGAGAAAACTGAAGTTGTAAACGTCGTTCACGTTTCTCTTCCCGAGTCAGAGCAAGGGCCTCCCCGTCGTCGTCATCGTCGTCGTCAGATGTCCGTTTGCTAGCCGAGGCGGAGGAGGATGTGGGATAGCGGGAAGCTGCTCCTTCTCTGGACTTCCTTGGGCCATAGAGCAAAGCCTGCCGCAGTTCTTCTTCCCGCCGCTCCATCTCCTTTAACTTCGCCTCGCGTTCCTGTTCTTTCTTTTCCTGCCTCTCCTTTTCACGCTTCTGTTCCTCAAGGTGATGTCGTAACATTTTGGCTTGCCGTTCCCGTTCTTTCCGATCCTCTTCTTCTTGCTGACGCCGCCGGATTTCCTCCTTCCGCCGTCGTTCGGCCTGAATGGAGTCGGCTGCCCGAGTAGATTCCTGAGTCTGAGCTTGGCTAAGCGCCATGAGGGCAGCAAAGCCATTACTCGTCATAATAGTTGGGGAGAGCGAGCAAGACGGAAGGGTCGACGTGGAAGAATGCGATGAGACAAGCAACTGCCCAGAAGCCACGATTGCCTCATCTTGCTCACGTGATAAGAATTATTCAGCATGCTCGACATATCAATGACACTACCCCTCGTACGTTCTCCGCTTTTTAGGACTACTCAACCCTTACCCGTTCTCAGCATATGGTTCGCGTGGACATAATGTGTGGCTATCTAGTCACTCCAGAGCAGGTTAGGAAGTTTGCTGACTCTCAAAGTCTGCGCTATGATCCCGGTGGTGACCTGGTTTTGCTTCACACTGGAGTCAGACGCTGGGTCGAAGAACACAAAACCCCATTCGATGCCTTTGGAGTGTCAAGTACCCTCGCTTAGTATTCTCACGGGTTGAGGGAGACTCTCGTATTTTGATACCGACACGACGCCGCACTGCGGTGCACACGTTCCAGTTCAAGGAACAAGATATAGACAGAGCGGTTCTTCAAAAGGTGTTAGATCATCCACAACTGTCACCGCTTGGAGTAGATGCCACATTCGTGACCTGCCCAGACCCTGCCTTGGAATGGACTCTCCCTGGCGAGGAATTGCAATTTCTTGTGAGTGTTTTTTCAAATCGACTAACATGTTGTATGTGGTACTATTTGAGTGAATTTTGCAGACCACGGAAGATGAATGATGAGAAAGGAAACACTTTTGGCTGGAAAGCCACATTTATGCTTGTTGTGATTACAATTGGGCAAGAAGTATGTCTGGGTTCTAGTTGGGCATGGATATACTTTCTTTTCTATGTTATCTTGCAGCCCTATAGTTGAGATCAGTAACCAGTCTTTGTTGACCCTACTTATTCTGAGTGTTCATTTGCTGACATGGTTGATTGTGAATTATGTCTCTTTTACCAAGTCTTTTACCTGTCCAACTTCAATTTGACAGCATTCAACATCAAACATTGGTTGGAATCCCTAGTCTCCCACAGCTAGACAATATGTCTGTGTCTTTTCTGTGAAGAGGAGATGGCCATTCACCACATTGTGGCCATTATTATTTCAAGTCTCAATTATATACACTCCTTTTTCTCTTACCACCATTATCTCTACTATGTCTGACCATTGCTGCCAGAAATGTCTACTGTCTCCCCCTAGGGACTCTGTTCTTCCCACCCCCCCTTCTGCTCTTCATGACCTTATCCTTCACAGTCCTGACCCCCCTTCTGCCTTTGAAGCTTTTGAAGGGTTCTCTCTGCAGCTTTTTACATGTCATTGCTGTAGCTCTTGTTGAGAATGCCCAGGCTACTTCTTCTTTGTTGCACCTGTTCTTCTCCACCTCCATCATCATTCTAATGGAACATCAGGGAACATGGTTCACCTAGGTAGAGGACTGACCCCTAGGTAGCCCATGTAGGTGTTATAGAGAGTGTAGACCTTGTTAGTATTGGTAGGGGACTACAAGGACTACCAAGTACTCTGTACTGGTAAGTGGGGGGAATGGATCTCATATTTCAGACAAAACTACTACATCAATGATTATCTAGGACTATTTAACTATATACTAATCTAGTGGTTCCACAGACCTTAGTGCAACAGCCCTGGCAGGGGTGGGGCTGCAGGGCCATAGGGAGGGGGTGGTGGTGGCAGTGAAGGCATAAGAGGTACAGGAGAAGGTGAGGGACATAGGAGGCATGGGGTGCAGAAAGTGCAGGAGGTGCAGAGATGGTGGAGGAGATGGAAGTGCACAAGAGGTGCAAAAGGGGTAGTTCCAAGTTCTCTTTAGAGAATGAGGTTTTATACCAATTTTTTGAGGGGGATTTTGCCCCCCCCCCATGGGAATGTCATCAATATTGTTGCTGTATCTTGGCATATGTTCACATGTAGAGTTTTCTGCTGCTTTTATGTGTTGATGCTTTTGCCTTATTAATACTTTATTATAATATGCACGTGCATTGAATTAAGTGCGTGGGAAAAATCACCACAATATTGTGGATATCAGTTTTTGAAACTTGACTCCCAGGTGACACACCTGTCTCAGAATGTAGATTAGTCATGTATTACTCATCAATGTAGAGAATGAAATTTAATAAAATCAAAAGTACAACTGTTTATTGTTTTTGTATTGTTTTTGTTTATTGTGGAGTAATAATAAATAATTATTAATTAAATGTGTGCAGATGTGGACTGTGGCCAGAGTGCGTCCAAGGGGGAGGGGAGTACGTTCATGCGTTTACCAACTGTGTTTCCCACACCCTCATCTTGCCCCCTAGTGCCCTGCTCTCCCTGCTAAAATGACAGCATTACCTTCATTTTAATTGAATGTCATGTTACCCACCTCAGAAATGACACCCAGTGTCACGGTCAGGTCACCGTGGTGTGGTTTCTCTGGTTTGGAGTCGTGCTGACTAAGTGGAATGATGAAGCGGCCGTAAGAACTAAGACGCGAAGGTCTAGTCTAGAGTTCAGAGGGAGAAGACCTTGCTGTGGCGCGATCCACACAAATCTTCAGAGGCTTCACTCAAAAGAGGAAGCAGTCTTTCAGAGGGGAAGGGGAAGGGAAGGCCTAAGCCACTTGTATTGCTCGCTGTATTGACTACCTGAGTTCTATAGGAGAACGAGCTTAAGGCCTGTCTCAAGGATACAAGGGATATATATACTGGGACAATGGATCATACTAGAATGTTCAGGGGTGTACCTGTGAATGTATGGAAGCATATAGAATCGACCAGAATGTTACGGAAAGTGACGGAAGGTGAGAGAATCATCCAATGTATTGATGAGTAAGAGAAGGAAAATGATGAGTCAGGGTCACCTGTGACTGTCACATCATGTTACTGTGACATTACCCCCTTATTAGCGTCTGAGGCTTCTAAGTGAAGTGGGCACCGAGTCGGGTGGAGCGACAAGTCCTTGTGGGGCAGCAAGTTTTCTCAAGGTTAGGGTGATTGATGGGGACCTTGCACGTAAGGCCATGATGGCAGTTTCGATGGGGAATGTTGCACTTGTCCTTGACATGTCCACATTGGCTACAGAATTGGCACTTACACAAGAAGTGACAGAATTCTGTGTCATGGTCCTTGCGTCTGCACCACTCACAGAATGCTTCACGTCATGTGGGTTCCTCCCTCCATGGATCTTCGAGAATATCCATTCCTTCAAGTTGAACTCTGTGGGAGAGGCATGCACCGCTACCAAATCCGCCGCCTATGTCAGAGTTGATCATATGAGTGATGCGAAAGGCGGCATTCGCATTGGCTAGAAGTTCGTAGGTGATCCAGGCTTCCTCCTGGTATGCCAGGAACTTGCGACGAAGGTGGGACATGTGACGTGCTGTTCTTCTCATTTTACTGATGAATAGGTGATGACGAATCACTTTGGCTTTTAGGGTGGGGTCATTGAGGTTTTCTAAGGCTGCGTCGACTAGGGGTGAGTGTTTTTTGTCTTCCGCAAATAAGAATTGCTGTTTGCAGGTATAAGGGCGTTGGGGAAATTGAGCTCACGTCGCTCATAATGGGCAGCAGCTTGTAGGGCAGTTTTTTCCCTGGGTACCTAGGACTGAAGGTCCATTGTCATCGGTCATGTCGATGAGGATATAGCTGGCTGTAGACGTTCCATTTCCGTCTGGGACATTAGGTAGCTTCCAATCGGGGAGGATTTGATTGGAGATCCACCCGATGCCTGGATGAATGCCTGGCTGGGGTCCATTGGGTGTAGGGGTTTGTAACATTTCGCGTTGCTCTCTTTTGGCTTCTTCAAGGGCCATTGCGACGTCGTGAGAAATAAGAGTTTCTACGGCTTCATCGAATGGGGAAATGGGTTCTTCGAGGGTAGTTGGGGACAGGTCTGGGGTATTTCCTGGTGGGGTCATGACGTGGTAGGAGGGAGAGAATGGAATTGGGGGTAGGTCGGACTGGTAGGATGGTGCAGGACTTGTCAGTGCTCAGTTCAGACATCGCATCATTTCTTCCGAGACGTCTGTACGTGGGCGTAGCATAAGCGGGGGAGGTGATGGGATCCTGGTGGATCCAAGACTGTATCGGGGGTCTGTGCCACCGAGACATTGTAGTGCTTCATGAAGGGGGAGGTTCCACATGTTCGTGGCCTTTAACACGTCCATGGCGTGTTCTACTGCCCATTGGAAGTTTACGGTTGTTGTGTGGTCAGGTAGGGGATAGGGCAAGTGTCTGGTGACTCTCATGGCTGATCGGGTATTCAGGTGATGGAACTCTCGTGTGGCTCCAATAATTGCGACTTGATAGGCCATCATTATGTACCTATTGAGGTTTGGTTCATTGGTAGCATTAAAGGCGGCGACCGGCATCCTCTGGCGATGGATTGGTTTGATGGTTCCTCCTTCAGTAATTTCGAGGTCTACACTGAAGTCGGGGGTGGAGAGAGAGGTAGAGGAGTACTGGTGGTCATTGGGGAGGTAGTAGGGGAAGTGGTTTGGGAAGAAGTAGAGAACATGTTTCTTTGTGTAGGATGGGATTGCTGATGAGGAATGTTCAGTGAGATAGGTGTAGTATTTATACTTGAGGTTGTCCAGCCGTGGCGGAGTTTTGATAATATTCTTTAAGGAGTTCTGGGGTGTTCAAGTCTTTGTGTTTGACCCATGTGTTGTCGGAGTTTGGATATCCTTTCCAGTGGACGAGGTATTGAAGTCCTCCTCCTCTGCCTTTCTGCTTCTTCATGTCTAGGATCGCATCGATCTCGTATTCTTCTTCACTCTTATCGATGATTGGTGGTGGTCGTGTAAATGGTATGCCATAGGCCTCGGTCTCCTTATATGGTGAAAGAAGGTCGATGTGGAAAACATCGTGTACCTTCATCGATTCTGGGAGGTCTAGGTAAAACGCCACTGGCGTCACTTCTTCTGTGATTGTGAAGGGTCCATATCTCTTGGGCATGAGTTTTCGTTTGCCTTTGATCGATAGGTTCTTCCCTTCTAACCACACTTGGTCACCTTTCTTGAGTTTCTCTGTCTTCTTTTCTTGTAGGTTTCGCGGCGTCTTGTTGTCTTTAGCCTTTTGTATCGTCTGAAGTCATTCTTGTGCCAACTGCCTGGCTTCCGCGAGTTCTTGGAGTCGATCAATGGCTGCTGGAATGTTTTTTTCAATCAGTTGTATATTGATTTGGGGGTGTGTCCCCATGAGGAGTTCGTGAGGCGACTTTTGGGCTACGTCATGTTTCCATGAGTTATGGGCAAATTCTGCCATAGGGAGTAGTCGTGCCCAGTCGTGAGGTCGATTACTAGTCCACGGTAGTAGGTATTGTTTGACCCATGTGTTCATCCGTTCTGTTTGTCCATCGGTTTGTGGAATTGTGGGTGGAATGCGGTGGATAAGTTTTGTTGGATCCCTGTATCTCTACAAATTGCGCGGGAGAAGTTGGAAGTGAAGTGTGGGTCTCTGTCTGATATGATTCGTTGTGAGAGGCCGAACCATGGTACTAAGTGACAGAGGTATTCTTTGGTGACTCCAGGTCCATCAATTGTTTTCGTACATGGGATGAATTTGGCCGCTTTAGAGCATCCCTGATTGACAATGGTCAGGATGCTGTCGTATCCTTCTGACTTTGGTAAGTCCGTGATGAGGTCCATAGATACGTATTGAAAGGAGCCATCTTTCACATGTGTATTAAAACATTGAAGAGGTGCTTTCGATTGTGGGAGGTTTGTCTTTGATTCTTGGCATTTGGCACACCCTTTCACATATTCTTCTATGAATTCATGGAGTCGAGGTCCTTCGTATGATCATTTAACCAGTTCCCATGTGTTGGCAATACCTGGATGTCCACCAATGGGGCTATCGTGGATTTGTTGAAGGATCGATCATCGATATTCTGTGTTATCTTTTAGGAAGGTTTTCCGTAGAAAGTCATGTTGGGGTTCAGAAAAAAGGGTGTCTGGTAAAAGGATATGTGGTTCATTGGTATTCACCCCCTTATTAAGGTCTGATCTTTGCGAGAGGAGGTTGGCAACGGTGTTTTGGTGTCCAGGAATATGGGTGAGGGTGTAATTGAAGTCTTGTAGAAACGTGAGCCAGTGGGCTTGTCGTCCTGTTACTTTCTGCAGTTCACGAAAGTATTGAAGATTTTTGTGATCCGTCCGCACTTTGACTGCATGTTTAGCTCTGAGGAAGAAAGGGTGGCCACATTTGAAACCAAATATGATCGTGGCTAGTTCTTTGTCGTGGGTGTCATAGTTTCGTTCAGTATCTAGGAGGGTCCAGCTATGGAACACGATTGGGTGAATCCCATCATTGAAATCCTGGGCAATAACAGCCCCCAATGCGAATCCGGAAGCATCCGTTTCCAGAATGAAGCGTCGGGTCCAATCTGGGGCTCGAAGGACTGGTGATTCAGTACAAATTTGTTTCAACTGGTCGAATGCTGTTTGTTCTTTTGCCGACCATGTCCACTGTCAGTTTTTGCAGGTGAGATCATTCAAGGGTCGTGTGATATGTGAAAAGTGGGGAATAAAGGCACAGTAGAAGTTGCAGAAGCTGAGGAAGCTGCGGACTTCTTTGACGGTAGTAGGTGTCGGCCAGTCAGTGATTCCTTTGACTTTGATGGGGTCCATCCGAATCTTGCCATTGCCGATGATCACTCTGAGGTACTCGACTTCTTGTTGATGGAAGTGGCATTTTTCTGGTTTAAGAAAGAGGTCATGTTTTGCTAGTTTATTCAGGATGTGGTCAACTTGTAGGCTATGAAGGATTTTGTCATCGGTAGTTGCAATGACGATGTTGTCCATGTAGATTTTGACCCATCCTTCCTGGATCTCATCTCTTAATATTTCATCTATCATTGTTTGGAAGGTGGCTGGGGAATTGTGTAGGCCAAAGAACATTACTGTAGGTTCGAACAAGCCTTTACTGGTTTTGAATGCTGCTTTCCATTCGTCACCTTCTTTGAGTTGGATGTTATTGTACCCCCATCAAACATCAAACTTGGTGAATAATTTTTTGTCTGCTAGGTCATGAATGAGGTCGGTGATCAGGGGAGGGGGTAGCGATTTGGGATAGTCCATTCATTGAGTTTCCGATAGTCTTACACCGGCTGCAGTTTCCCATCCTTCTTCCCAATGAAGAAGAAGCTGCAAGCATATTGTGACTTGGATCTGTGAATTCTTCCTAGTCGCAGGTTAGTGGCAATAAATTCCTTTTGTGCTTGCTTTTCTGCTGGGGATAGTGGGTACACACGACAGTCAAGTGAGGTAGGTGCATCTGGTTTTAGGTTGATAGCATGGTCCCATTTTCTCGGACCTGGGAATCGCTCCGAAGCATCTTCTTGGAAGACCTTTCCATACTGATGGTATTGTTTAGGGACAATCTGATCCCAGGTCTTCTTATCTTCCTTAGCTTGCACCACTAGTTGGGTAGCCATTGTGGTTTTTGCTATTTTTGAGGATAGTGTTTCCTCTCCTTTGGTAATGGCAACAACTTCTCCAGATAGCTAACCCTTCTCCCAGTTGATGGTGGGGTTGAAGGATTTGAAGAAGGGATATCCTAGGATGACATCGTCTTCACCTATGTCTGTAATGAAGAATAGGTGGTCGCGTGGTTTTCCATTTAGTTTAAGAGTCAGTTCGACTCCTGTCATTGTCTTTCCTGCTTGATTGATAGTTCCATCTATGTTTCGAACATTTCGTGGTCATTGCAGGGGTCGTTCTTTTAATCTGAGTTTGTGAACTAGTCGTGGGTGAATAAAGTACTCTGTAGCTCCTGTGTCCAGGAGTGCATAATTTTCAGCTCATTTCCTTGATGTATGGATCAAGAAACCAGTCTTGATATATTTATTCCTAGCCACATACAAAGAGTCAGTACTACAGGCCCGAATGAGAGCTATTGCATTCAGGCCACTTGAAAACCTGCATCCTCTTCTAGAGCCTGAAGGCTCTTTACGAATTCTTCCCTTTCTTCATCAGAGAATTTCTTTATAAAGGCTGCTGCCTCTGCTGGTGTGTAAGTTTTTGTTCTTCGGGTGTGGTTGATTTTTCTGTTCCGGCATCGGTGGCCCGGATACAGGGTTTCCTATTCGGGCAGTTGCGTGCTAGGTGGCCTTGCTGGCTACATTGAAACAACGTCCCTCTTTGCGATGCTATTCTTTTCAGCATTGGTAGTGGCTTTCCTGGCAACTGCGGATGTATCTATTGCATTTGGGTCCTTTGCCTGCCAGCACGAGTGGAGGGGGAGCTGTTATTCTGGTTTTGTTGGGGCCTGTGCCAATAGAAACTGTTACCACCTTGGTTTCCTTTTTGGTTCTGTTGTCGGTTGTTTGTCCCACCATAATTTGAATGGATGGCGCGTTTCCGCAGCCAGTTCCGATGGTGTCTCTGCGCTGCCTTTGTCCATTGTTCAAATGTCTCCAGATTTTCGATGTCGATACATGAATCCGCAAGTCCGATAGGAAGACCACAAGCAAATAGGCATAACGCCATCGGATCGTCGAGATCCAATCCTGCGCGGTGGCCCAGGTGCTCGAAATCCGCGATGTATTGATCGATGTTTTTGTTGGTCATTTTTAATCATTGGATTTCATCCTGGGCCTTCTCATGCTCTGCATAATCAACAAATGACTGCTTAAATTCACTTTCTAGGACCTCCCATGCCGTTGTGTCGTATGGGAGAATGGATGGGTCGCGTTCCGCGCGGTTGAGCCAGTCATATGACCACTCGACCCATCCATCTGTTTTCGTTCCTCCAATAAGTGACAGGAAGAAGGCTGATCTCTTGTAGGGATTTCGCGCAATTGCTGCATCGTTATTCATCAACATATATCTCTTAAACTTGGTCAGGAAGGGTATGGTTTGCCCCCTTTCTCCTGTGAATTTCTCTGGGGAAATCCCTTCTAATCTGACTGTATTTCTTTTGTCTGGGTTGTTTAACAGGTTGTTCAATCTGAACGGATCATTGCCTGTCGTGCGAGGGCGTCTTTTCGGGTGTCGAGGTGGCTTGCACGCCGTATCGGTTGATCGTCCGACGTGCACGTGCATGTCTTTGTCTCATTCGGGTTTCTCTTCTGGTTCTTCCCATGGGATATTGGGGGGTTATATGGCGTTTTGAACGGCGTTGGGGCGTGTGAGGAGGGAACCAATGGGTTGATCGGTTCTCCTGACTTTAGTAATTCTTTCATGTCGATTTTATCTGCTGGTTTGTGCAAAAGTTTAAGGGAATTCCTGGCCACTTGTATGGCCACAATTTCGCTGTTACGTCGCTCCACTTCGAACCAAACACCAAAGGTGTTTGAGAGGGCAATCATGACGCCCTGATGTACCGTGTAGTAACCTGTCCATGGGACGTTCCCTGCGTTGGCTTTAATGTGTTCCAAGTTCACTGTGTATTTCTTGGGTATTGTGTCTTGTTGTTCTAGGCGGATTGGGAATGGGCAACGCAGCTCTGCGAGGTTACTCGGGTGTTCGATGCTCCATTCGTACATATTTCTCCATTCTATTGCTGGAGTTGTCATAGCTGATGTCAAAGCCATTCTTTATTCGTTTCGAGTTTGAAAGCTCGTTCTAATGTCACAGTCAGGTCACTGTGGTGTGGTTTCTCTGGTTCGGAGTCGTGCTGACTAAGCGGAACGATGAAGCGGCCGTAAGGACTAAGACATGAAGGTCTAGTCTAGAGTTCAGAGGGAGAAGACCTTGCTGTGACGCAATCCACACAAATCTTCAGAGGCTTCACTCAAAAGAGGAAGCAGTCTTTCAGAGGGGAAGGGGAAGGGAAGGCCTAAGCCACTTGTATTGCTCGCTGTATTGACTACCTGAGTTCTACAGGAGAACGAGCTTAAGGCCTGTCTTAAGGATACAAGGGATATATATACTGGGACAATGGATCGTACTAGAATGTTCAGGGGTGTACCTGTGAATGTATGGAAGCATATAGAATCAACCAGAACGTTACGGAAAGTGATGGAAGGTGAGAGAATTGTCCAACATATCGATGAGTAAGAGAAGGAAAATGATGAGTCAGGGTCACCTGTGACCATCACATCACATTACCATGACACCCAGGCCACATGGCCTACCTGCTGGTGTTGTGCTCTGCTTGGATGACCTCTGCACTGACAGCCCAGCAACTTTCTGAAAGCCTGGAAGCTTCAATTATAACTGCGAGAGTGGCTACTTCCCAGAGCACTGGCCCAATATGGCCGAATTTAAAGTATGGCGCTGGGTGGAAGAACTTGCTTACTCAATTGAATTTGTTGCCACCCAAGTTGTGTAAGGAGATGGGTTAAGGACCCTTAGGTGCCATTATGTGTGCTCACATCAATGGACAGGGGGGAAAGGCACTTACTAAAAGAAGTGCCCTGATCAGCAGGAAATTCTGAGTTCTCTTTAGAGAACAAGGTTTTATGCTGATTTTCTCATGGAAATTTACCCCCCCCCATGAGAATATTCATTGATATTGTTGCTGCATCTTGGCATCCTATATGGAGTTTGCTGCTGCTTTATGTAATTATATGTGATGATACAGTTTCCTTATTTGAATATGCACATGCGTTGTGTTGAGATTGTGGGAAAATTCATTGCTATCATTGTGGCTATTTCTGAGAGTGTGTGAGTTTTTATTTGAGGCCATGTTATGGTGAGTTGAGTGTGGGAATTGTCATTGCTATCATTGCAGCTATTCCAAGAGTGTGTGCATCAGCAAAATGTCCGAGCAACTTATTTCTACTTAAAGTTACTTAAAACATTTTTTTAAGTACTCCTAAGTACTTTAAGCACTTTAAGCACTTTAAGTCATTTTAAGAAAAGTTGGCCTCCCAGAAAATGCTTATTTTTGCTTACTTTCACTTATTTTCACTTATTTTCACTTATTTTCTTTCTTTCCTTCTTTATTACTTAAAATCAGGTCAATTTCAATATTTCAGTGAATTTCAAGCATGTTCAATTTCAAGCACTTTTAAGAGCATTTTAAACAAAATTTATTTGAGATTACACTACAACATTGGTAACTAGAACTAAAGACAATCCAGTGGTGGAGGCATGGGAAGTATGAGAAACATAGGAGGCACAAGAAATGTGAGAAATGTGGGAGATGCGAGAGGTGCAGGAGGTGCAAGAGTTGTGGGAAGCGTGGGAGAAATGCAGTGTTAGGATGCATCAGCGTTTCTATAGATGATGTGATCCTCCATACACACAAGCACATCTGAGGACAAACCTTGTTCTCAGCTTTGTGCAGCATCTTCTTCTTGCCATGTTATAAAGCCTCAGGCTTTTCCAATGCCTGTAACCAACTGGCCTTGGAAGGCAAGAAGTGAAAGTGGAACATCATCTATTTCTGTCTGCCCCAGGTAAGCGACAATGGCTTAGGTGAGATCAAATGAACATACCTTGTGAAGGAGTTCCAGGTCTGCGCCATCATTGGTGAATGGCGAGGTTAGGCATGGCGGAGAAGGAAGTGTCAAGTGCAGAATTTGAACAATGCATGCTGGAAATCTTGAGATTGATAAGGATCTGGCAGAGCGAGTGGTTTTGGTGTGGGTGGTGGTGGGTCAGGTGAGCTGTTCTAGGAAGGATAAATTGGCTGGATCAAAATTGAGGGCGAGGCTGGACAAGTTTGGGAACACGAGGCATTTCATGAGCGCAGATATGTAGGAGGGTCCTATGAATGTGAGGACAAGGTGCTTGACTGAGGGGAGCTTGATTACTTCCATAGGCCAGTCCTTGGGGTTGCCGGCAGGACCAGATACACAGAGGGTGAGGATGTGTAGATCAGGGAATGTTATTATCCAAGTGAAAGACTCAAATTGTTAAGGTTCCAAGTGGGACCTTTGTACGAAGTGTATGTTCATTCGTGAAGTCAAGAATGAGACTTGCAAGATGTGCAAGTCAAGATCAAAGGTTCGATAAAGACGAGACTTAGTAAATGACTAAGTCAAGAGCATTTCAGAGGTCAAGGCTTTGGGCTCAGGGGTGAGACCAAAGTGTTAAGAAGTTGTGAAGGATGATGTCAAGAGGGTTCTGCTGGGGAATCCCAAATCGGAGGGGAGAAGGGCTGGCAGCCGAGAACGGCACGCAGCGCGCAAGGGGACCCTGAGACGGGACTGCCAACGCCCACGGCTCCCTGAGGGCCCGCCGGCGTGGACCACGCCTGCTCCTCGTTGGGGGTGGGCGCCCACAGCCGCCGTCACGATACCATTCATCTTCTACATATAGACCCTTTTCTTTACCTTAGCATAGTTAGTCCACCCCGAGCACATGGCAAATGCCCACCTCGTGCACACTAAGATCGAGCGGCCGTCTTGGCACTAAATTCATTCAGTCCGTAGTACACACACTAGACTACATAAATACCAAAATACGAGACTGGGGGAGCAGCGACGTGTTCCGCATCTTTTTCTTCGTGTGTGACCTCGCCCTCCGCTCGTTCCGCTCCCGCGCGCGTACTCGTTTCGCCGCGTCTCCACTCTCATTTTCGACACCAGGTTATGGGCCCTGCTGTTGCACTCTAAAATCAGTACGAGATCACACAAAGTCCAAAAAAACACTTACACTCTTTCCTTTTCACAAATGGTTGAAATCCAAAATTCTAAAATCACCCAGCTTGCAGCAGATGGATCCAACTGGGAAAACTACAGAGACAGAATGGTCCTGATAATCAAGTCCCACAAATGGAAAGACCACCTAACGAACGACTCACCGACGAAGCGATATATCGATGGCGGCACAATTGGCGGCGTAGCGCCGCTCGAACGATGGGAAGACGACGAGGCCGCGCTCATGAATCTGATTGCGTCGTCGATCCCCGATTCGGCCTTCAACAGAATAAAAGACAAATCGAATGCGAAGGAGGCATGGGAGGCACTAAAGGATCTCCACGAAAAACGATCGCCGATGGTCGCGATCGAACTCCGATGGCGCATCGGTAACATCAGATGCACAGACGACGAAAATCTTCGAACTCATTTCGAAAAGCTGCAGGAAATGAAGGAAAAATTAGCATCCCTGGGAAGTAACATTTCAGACCTGGAATTCGCTTACATCTTACTCCGGTCGCTTCCTCCTTCATACCAAGGAATCATCAGTGCTATAAACGCTTCCGCCGACTTCGCGAAGGCGACCATTGCGCCCGCGAACGTGATTCGACTCGCGCTGGACGAATACGACCGCCTCGAGGGGGACAAGCCGCAGCAAGACGCGGACGAAGCGTTCGCCGCGTCCTCCCAAGGACGAAGAGGAAGAGGAAACCGACGAGACATCGAATGCTACAACTGCAAAAAACGAGGCCACACTAAAGCCGAGTGTTGGGTGAAAGGCGGCGGTCAAGAAGGCCAATGGCCAAACCGCGGAGACAGAAACGCGAACGCGAATAGCGCAGCGTCGACGAACGAGCAGGCCGATATCGAAGCCTGGGCAGCAATTGAAGAGGTACCCGATGAGTCAGCAGCCGCCGCGAGCGCATCGCGAGACGCACCTCCCGAAACGGAGCTATACGACTCCGGGGCCTCCACCCACATGTCCCCCTTCCGTGAGAAGTTCACATCGTATCGAGAAATCCCGCCGCGTGCGATAATCGCGGCCGATAAACGGATATTCCATGCCATAGGAATCGGGGACCTCAGGATAGAGGTCCCTCATGGGGAGTCTTCCACTCCAGTTATTTTGCGAGAAGTCCTTCATGCTCCTGATATGGCTATGACCATAGTGTCAATCTCCTGCATCACAAAGCTAGGAAACTCAGTTACCTTCGAAAAAGAACACTGCACCATCAAAAACGCGAAGGGAAAAGTTGTCGGCACCATCAAAGCGAGCGCGAGCGGACTTTACAAAGTCGAACATCGCGTGACAGCCTCAGCCGCAGTCACACTCGAACGCGTCACACTTTCCGCGCTCCACCGTCGTCTGGGCCACGTCAGCGTGGATACCCTCCGTTCTCTCATCCGACATGGCTCCATCGAGGGCATCGATCTTATTGATGAAGGCTCATCCTTCACCTGTGATTCTTGTGACTATGCTAAGACAACTAGAAAGGTGATCAAACCAGAAAGACAAGCTCCACCCTCAACCTTCTTTGGTGAAGAAATTCATTCTGATGTGTGGGGACCATCACCAATCACCAGCATGGGTGGGAAGCACTATTATATCACTTTCACTGACGACTACTCTCGCTACACCTGGGCCAGAACCCTCAAAGCCAAGTCCGAGGCCTTCGAGGCCTACAAATCGTTCGCTGCGTGGGCGCGCACGCAGCACGGCGTGACGATCCGCCGTTTTCGCTCCGACCGCGGAGGCGAGTACACCAGCAACAAACTCAAGGACTTCCTCCAAGAGCAGGGGACGGAACAACGGCTCACAACCCACGACACCCCGCAGCACAACGGGACCGCGGAGTCGCTCAACCGGCGTCTCCTAGAACGCATCCGAGCGGCACTCCACCACTCCGGACTCCCTAAAACCCTCTGGGGAGAGGCCCTCCATCACTCTATCTGGCTGAAAAATCGCTCATCGACCCGCGCGCTGGGCGCGATCACCCCTTATGAGCGTCTCCACGGGCACAAGCCGAACCTAGCCGGCATTCCCGAATGGGGCCAGCGCGTCTGGGTTCGTAACCTCAAGGGGTCCAAGCTGGATGCCCGAGGCCTTCCAGCACGTTGGGTGGGCTATGACAAGGAGAGCACCCATGCCCACAGAATCTACTGGCCAGAGAAGCACTCCTTATCTGTTGAGAGAGATGTTAAGTTCACCACAAACACAGTCACTGTATACACCCCCTCAACCCCTCAAACTCAAGTACAAATCCAACCTCAAATCCCCACTCCGAAAATTCAGCCCTCCGGCACCGGAACGACGCAGCCGACGCCTCAAGCGCCGCAGCCCGACGCCACGCTCCCGACGCAGATCCGATCCCGGAGATGCCAGACGAAGACGATCCGAACCCAGTGGCGGATGACGACTACGTCATCCCGTCACCAATAACGCCGCCGGAACCAGCACCAGCACTGCCGCATCAGCCGCCCCCAGCACCACGCAAGCAAAAGCCGCCGCCGCCACCGCGAACTGAGCCGCCGCGCCGATCGGCACGGATTGCCAAAATGTCGCAGGATGGGCAAACCACCAGCACACAGGAGGCCCCTGAAATCAGCCTCCGAGGGCACGCGCGCCGGGTGACATTCTCCCAGCGCGGAACAGACTCAGCTAACGAGTCTTTTGCCACAGCCCCAGAAGAACCAAGCTATGCCGAAATGGCATTCCATGCCGAAATCGAGATCGACACGACGATGGCAGCGGCCGCGCACGACGCAAACGATGACCCGCCTCCGTCTCCGAGGCGTGATCTCGCCCCGATTGGCCTGAGTGGCAACGGGCGATGGAGCGCGAAATCGAAACCCTTGAGCGCGCCGGCACTTGGGAAACAGTCCCACGCCCTGCAGGTAAAAACATAGTGGGTAGCAAATGGGTTTTTCGACTTAAGCGCAAGGCGGACGGATCAATCGATAAATACAAGGCACGACTCGTCGCGCGCGGATTCACGCAGATCTACGGTGTCGATTACTTTGACACTTTCTCACCCGTCGCGAAGCTGGCGAGCATCCGCATTATTCTCGCGATCGCCGCGCGACTCGATTGGGATGTCGACACCTTCGACTTCAACAGTGCTTTCCTAAATGGGGAGCTAGGGGACGATGAGGAGATTTACATGCAGGAACCCCCGGGTTTCGAGGAGGGCAGCATTTATGTAAAAAGGCTGCGAAAATCCCTCTATGGGCTCAAGCAGGCCGGGCGCCGCTGGTACGACACGCTCACGCGTGCGCTCAGCGATCTGGGCCTCTGCGTCACGCAGGCCGATCCGGGCGTGTTTCGAGCGCAGGTAAAGGACGATGTCCTGATCCTAGCAGTCCATGTCGACGACTGCATCATCACCAGTAGCTCAAGTGAGTTGATGCGACGCTACAAGAAGGCCCTCAACGCGCGGTATGCCCTCACTGACCTAGGACCGATACACTGGCTCCTCGGAATCCGAGTCACCCAAGATCGCGCAACACGCACGATCTCCCTCTGCCAGTCAACCTACATCGAATCCATTGTTGCACGCTATGGCCTGGCTGATGCCAAGGCCCAGAGCTCACCTATGATCCCCAATGTATCCTACTCAAAAGATGATAGCCCCACTGATGAAGCTGCAGCCGCGCGCATGAGGAAGACCCCATATCGGGAAGCGATCGGCAGTCTGATGTACGCAGCCATAGCCACACGCCCGACATCGCTTTTGCAGTCTCAACGCTCTCGCAATTCCTCGATAATCCGGGGGAGCTGCACTGGGACGCGGTAAAGCACGTCCTGCGCTACCTGTCGGGCACGCGGCACCACGAACTCACTTACGGCAGTGAGCAGCATGACCTCCTGGGGTACACGGACGCGGACGGCGCATCGCAGCCACACCGCCACGCGATCTCCGGATACGCATTCCTTATCGATGGAGGGGCGATCTCCTGGCGATCCCGTAAACAAGAAATCGTAACCTTATCAACCGCGGAAGCAGAGTACGTGGCGGCGACCCATGCGGCAAAAGAGGCAGCATGGCTTCGCCGCCTCAAAGGAGAGTTGCTAACTCCTCTCGTAACTCCAATTATGATCTACTGTGACAATCAGGCAGCCCTCAAACTTGCTACTGATGACAATTACCGAGCCAGGACCAAACACATTGATATCCGCTATCACTATATTCGACAAGTTATCAGTGCGGGGGAGATCTCGATCACCTATTGCCCCACAGATGACATGACCGCGGACATACTCACGAAGGCGCTCCCGGCCTGGAAGATCGCGCGCCACATCGCTGGACTTGGAATCACCCTAGGCCCGACGGCGCTCGCGGGGGAGTGCTGGGGAATCCCAAATCGGAGGGGAGAAGGGCTGGCAGCCGAGAACGGCACGCAGCGCGCAAGGGGACCCTGAGACGGGACTGCCAACGCCCACGGCTCCCTGAGGGCCCGCCGGCGTGGACCACGCCTGCTCCTCGTTGGGGGTGGGCGCCCACAGCCGCCGTCACGATACCATTCATCTTCTACATATAGACCCTTTTCTTTACCTTAGCATAGTTAGTCCACCCCGAGCACATGGCAAATGCCCACCTCGTGCACACTAAGATCGAGCGGCCGTCTTGGCACTAAATTCATTCAGTCCGTAGTACACACACTAGACTACATAAATACCAAAATACGAGACTGGGGGAGCAGCGACGCGTTCCGCATCCTTTTCTTCGTGTGTGACCTCGCCCTCCGCTCGTTCCGCTCTCGCGCGCGTACTCGTTTCGCCGCGTCTCCACTTTCATTTTTCGACACCACATATTCCACTTGTTTCTGCACAAACGACTCTTGCGCAGGCTTGCTTGGCGGTCTTGCTCCGATTGGATGAACACGTTGACAGAGACAGCATTAAAAGCTTCCCACTGGCTAGATATGCCGCCGATTACTGGGTCAAGCATGCCCAGTTCGAGAATGTTTCGTCACGGATTAAGGATGCGATAGAACGTCTGTTTGACGTGGACAAGCCACACTATGCAACTTGGCTATGGATACATGATCCAGATCAATGGCTCGGGATTTGGGGGTCCATGATTACGTTGTGCCCAGAGAAACCCAAAGCACCACCTCTATACTACGCTGCACGACTCGGCTTTCTAGACTTGGTAAAATATCTGATCACAAAATATCCAGAGGACTTGAACGACAAGGGCGGCTCCCGTGGGACCCCGCTGCATGCCGCATTGTGGGAAAAACACGACGAAGTTTCAATCTTTCTCCTTTCACATGTCACTGAGGTGAACGCCAGAAATAACATCGGCCTCACTCCGCTGCACATATCGGCAACTCTTGGACACCTCGAGTTTTCTCGAATGCTACTTGAGCGCAATGCCGAAGTCAATGCCCGAGCCGACGATGGTTCCACTCCGCTGTACCATACAGTGAGTAGAGGAAATCTCGAGCTGGCTCAAATACTACTTGAGCACAATGCCGACGCCAATGTCCAACGCGATCACCGTACGACTCCGCTACACCTGGCGGCCTATCAGGGTAACCTCGAGTTATCTCGAATACTACTTGAGCATAATGCTCAAGTCAATGCCCAAAACCATAGTTGTTCGACCCCACTGCACGAGGCTACAATGGCGCTGCGGGAGAACCCGGAGTTGGTCCGAATGCTAGTCGAACACAATGCCGACGTCCACGCCCGAGACAGTAAACATGGTTTCACTCCGCTACATATTGCGGTGACCAGTAGACACATCAAATCAGCTCGAATTCTACTCGAGCACAATGCTGAAGTCGATGCTCGTGAAGAAAAGGGGGGTTGGACCCTGCTGCACGGGATGGCGTCTGATGGACAAATTGAGTTGGCTCAAATGCTACTCGAGTACAATGCCGAGATCAATGCCCGATCCGTTCATGGTTGTACTCCGCTGCACGTGGCAGCATACCGAGGACACACCAACATGGCTCGATTGCTATTCGAGCACCATGCAGAAGTAAACGCTCCGGATAACAACGGGTTGGTCCCATTGCATTATGCATCTAGCGGGGGGCAGCTTGAAGTCGTGCGGTTATTACTGGATTATGGCGCGGATCTGCACGCGTGCGACCATTCAGGCAACACCCCATCTCAGGTAGCTTCAGCTGAGAGGCGGGAAGAGATTGTACGAGTTTTGTCTCAGTACGCAGCCGAGCAGTAGTAGTAGAGCATGACCCGCAGTACAATTGGGTATTTGTGGGGAAAGTCATACTAGTACCAGGCTCGGCGTGCCCGAGGTGGTGGGCCCAGCCAAACTGAATTGACGCAAAGTCGCCATAATCATAACATGACGGATAGGGAAACACTGGAAAGATAATAATGGGTTCAGCCGGGCCGACAACATACAATCAGAACCTATTACACGGGTGGCACAGCAAAAAATGTTACAAGACTATTCGGTACCAGTCCGAGTCGCTCTGAATCAGGCTACGGCGTCATCAGTCTAGGCACCCATCCTTACCTTTCAGGGCCGCTGTCACAAGTTCATTGGCCCAACGTTGTCCATTGAGCGGTTGCCTACTAGTAAGCCAATAGTACCAAGAGTACTACAGTAGTAGTATAATCATGATGCATCTGAGTCACCTGTGATGGCCGGTGCTAGGTTAATCCTTACTGCCAGTGAACATTCTACACTATTATAATGCGCCCACAAATATTGGGCCTGAGAGTTGTGCTTGGCCTTATTCAAGTTGGCACATCTGGGCATGCCATTATCGTAGCCCTAGCCTTAGCCTCCATCTCGTGTTACACCAAATGACAACATAAGCTGTTGGGCAAAACAGAAAACAGAGTTGAAATTTCAAGAAATCCAGTGTTCATACGAGTACGAATACGCATCATAATAAACTGACCTCCATCAAGCCACGGAACAAAACTTACTACCGTCGAACAACCGGTAGGGATTCCACACCCCTTAGATCGGATACAGCAACGACATATTCGCCATGAGGCTCAAAGGATCAGTGCGATAGTTATCGGCACCAATGACCATGGGGAAAAACGTGCTGTCTTGGAAGATGACTGCCTTGGGGTTCCGAGGGTCCCACTTAGGCCATGGGATCCCGAGGCCAAGGTCGCCGTTGGGGTCGAGGTTATTGGTGAAACGGATAACGTAGTCCCTTAATTCTCCAGGCCCGAATGAGTCAACGAGGTCGGTCGCGTGGGCCTGGAAGCGAGTCATTAGCCGTTGTCGGTACATCGAAGGGTTTGGAAACTCCACCCACACTTCCGGTGAAAGGGATCTCCTTTGAACGCTCATAGACTTTGAAAGGTTATTAGCGGCCGGTAGCACAATCTCACATCACTGAAGACATACCAAATCCCCATGAATTCTGTTTCGTGGCCCTATGATTCAAGAACAACCGACGTGGGCCGTGGAACATGAAGTCACCCTGAAGAGCAGCAGTACGTTTGAATTGTGCACCTAGCAATCATGATCAACTTCGTTTTATACCACCTCAGAAGGCGACCGTACTAAGTACATTCTTGAGCCCAGTATGAAAGGGACTGCCAGCCCTTTGGTCATCCGGATAGTACTTGAGGAGAAGGTCTATTTCTGAGTCTTTGGCTCTGGGCATCATGTAAAGCTTGAGGTATTCCTTCAAATCCGCGGTGGTCCTATGAGAGCCATCAGGCCGAACTTATAGATTACCGACCGCTGCTAACCACTCACGAGATATTAATGGTAGAAACTGAGAATAAGGTGCCCTCATCGTCACAGTTCCCTGGCTTGTAGATCAACTTTTGTTCTAAACTGCGACATCTGAACCCACCTGTGATCATAGGAACATTGGATACGTGGCCACGTATAACAGAATGTTGAGGAGGCTCCGTCAGGAACACCCCATCGACACGAGGCAACCAGGCCGGCACGACTCCCTGAGGGGGCGAATGCGCCAAATCATTCAAGGACAGTATGAAAACTGCTCTTACCTGGTACGCAAAGAAGTTTGGTGACTCGTCCATCGCTTTCTTGAATGTATTATACGGAACTTCCCGGAGACAGTTCAGGGTATCGCTGGAGCCCTTACAGCCTGTCTTTTCAACCATCAAGTCATAATACTGTTGACCGTGTTCGATGTCGCCCACAGGGATTGGTCCCCCAGACTGCATGATGGCGCCACGGAACAACCCCTGTTGATTTCCGTTGTTCGTCAGCATGTGCAAGGCCACCGAAATCGCGCCTGAGCCTTCTCCCCAGCTGCTCACATGTAAGTTGATGCGGCGGAGTGTGATAAGGGTGACTCACATCGTCACTTTCGTGGGGTCACCACCGAACTCAGAGATGTAAGTTTGCACCCACCGCAACGCGAGGCGCTCTTGGGGGATATGAATGAATAAGCCTGGGTAAGAGTGTGAACGACTTACGATCTTGAAGGCCCAGATTCCCGATCTTCGCAGTTTTGACTTCTTTTCCGGGCATGAATCCAAAAGCTACCAGAGTAGAACATCAGGAATCGAGCACACCGAGGGGACATTACTCAGCATACCAGAGAGACTGACAAAGATTTCAGGGAAGCGTCCGACACATGAACGAAGAATCTTACCGGTAGTTCATGCTGACATACACAACCGGCTGCTTGAGATCGAGAGACCGAGAGACAATGCTCCCGCCATCGTACCTGCGAAGATCAACCTTGAGCTGCTGAGCGGTGTTATAGGAGACAGAGTGGGGACATACGTAGCGGTTCCACCAATTTCAAACCCACCCCCGAAAATCCACTTGAATCAAAATGTACTTGAATATGACACCTGCAGCATGTTGAGGGTAAGAAGGGACGTACGACTACGACTGGAAGCTTGGAGCCGGGATCTGCATCTGTAGGCTTCACAACATTTATGGTTAAACCTCAAAAAACAGCTTAGCTCGGGCCGGAGGGAGGTGACATATCCCTCACAGTCCTCGTCTGCCGGCGTTAAGCCCTCATACAGTCGGTTCACAACCCTCCTGACGGCTTTGACCACTTGCGATTTGAGCCCGTTCGGAAGGGTCATAGGCTGTTGTGGGCATGACTTTCCAAATGCTTGAGCGTAATGCACGCCCTGATATGGCGGAAGCGGCTGAGGCTGCCGTAGACGCAGATCACCGATACTGTGTACGGGGTTTACCGAAAGTTACGTCGATTACACCGAGAAAATACTGACGGCGGTTTTGCGAAAGGAATTCCCAGGAAGTGGTCGGTTGCTCCCTTGCGCACGCCAACAAAGTTCGCATCGTCGAGACGAACTTCTGGGGTGGAGGCCGATTCAAGTTGCGATGCCGACTCGCCGTCGCACATCAGATCTGTGAGCACATGAGCGGTGGAGTCCTGTATTATGAATGGCTCCATAGGCGAGGCAAGAGCGGAGAGTACCCGCCCCGCTAAGAGGGCCAAAGTTGCGCATTTTGCTAGCATGGCGAGTCACGGAACGATATCCCTCTTCGAGACAATGCGTAGGGGAGCTTCGAGAGGTTATTTAGGATTATATATGCTCCCAGATTGACACAAGGAACGAACTTGAAAACGAGGGAAGGCAGAACACATTCAATTCGGAACAGGTTTGGCAATAATTCGGTTGGGATGTACCAGGAACATTACTATAGCGAGAGGCTGTGTCGAGGCCATACGATACCCACTTCAAAACTAGTACACTTTAGATACTCTTATACTACAGTAAATACGTTACAGCCCCTTCTGATCAGTGATCACTCCAAATTTTTCACCCATTTTTTGTTCAATCACCACGAAATTTAGCCTACAGAATCTGGTACCATGTGTGACCATATTCTGTCCTTTTTTTTTTTTGGTAGAAATTGTAGTGTGTGGCGAAATAAGAAAAAACAGCGTATTTGTCATGCCTGCCTTGTGTCGGAGTTTACAATATTTCCAAAATGGCATGCTTAGCGCTTGCAACAGCCAATCAGAGCCTCAAATATGACGTGCATAGTGCAGCTGATCAGGAAGGGGGTCTAGAGAGGGTACTGTATGTAGGCTACGTTTGTATTAGCTACTTAGAAAAGTTAGTCGGCTGCTCGATCTTGGCGTGCACGAGGCAGGGTGGTGCCATGTGCTCTGTGGGACTAAGTACACTAAAATAGGGGGTTCTGGTGCGAAAAATGAAGATGGTATCGTAATGAACGGCTATGGGCGGCCGCCCCCGCCGCGGGCGTTGGCGATCCCGTCTCAGGGCCCCATCGCGCTGCACGCCGTTCTCGGCTGTCAGCCTTCCTCCTTAGTAAGTTACTACAGTACTGTAGTAGTATAATGCATCCGAGTCGCCAGTGATGACCGGTGCTAATTCTGGGCCGGATTAATCCTTACTGAACATTCTACACTATGATAATGCGCCCGCAAATATTAGGCCTGAGAGTTGTGCTTGGCCTTATTCAAGTCGGAAGTGACCTTGGAGTAGTCAACTGCACGTGTTCGGTGTCCTGGCGAGGCACATCTGGGCATGCCATTATCGTAGCCCTAGCCTTAGCCTCCATTTCAAGTTCGTGTTACACCAAATCACAACATAAGCCGTTGGGAAAAACAGAAAACAGAGTTGAGATTTCAAGAAATCCAGTATTTATACGAGTACGAATACGCATTATAATAAACTGACCTCCATCAAGCCACGGAACATAACTTACTGCTACCGTCGAACAACCGGTAGGGATCCCGCACCCCTTAGATCGGATACAGCAACGACATATTCCCCACGAAGCTCAAAGGATCTGTGCGATAATTATCGTCACCAATGACCACGGGGAAAAGCGTGCTGTCTTGGAAGATGACTGCCTTGGGGTTCCGAGGGTCCCACTTAGGCCATGGGATCCCGAGGCCAAGGTCGCCGTTGGGGTCGAGGTTATTGGTGAAATGGATAACGTAGTCCCTTAATTCTCCAGGCCCGAATGAGTCAACGAGGTCGGTCGCGTGGGCCTGAAAGCGGGGCATCAGCCGTTTTCGGTACACCGAAGGGTTTGGAAACTCCACCCACACTTCCGATGAAAGGGATCTCCTTGGTACGCTTATAGACTTTGAAAGGTTATTAGCGGCCGGTAGCACAATCTCACATCACTGAAGACATACCAAATCCCCATGAGTTCTGTTTCGTGGCCCTATGATTCAAGAACAACCGACGCGGGCCGTGGAACACGAAATCACCCTGAAGAGCAGCAGTACGTTTGAATTGTGCACCTAGCAATCATGATTATTAATAACTTCGTTTTATACCACCTCAAACGACGACCGTACTAAGTGCATTCCTGAGCCCGGTATCGAAGGGACTGCCAGCCCTTTGGTCATCCGGATAGTACTTGAGGAGAAGGTCTATTTCTGAGTCTTTGGCTCTGGGCATCATGTAAAGCTTGAGGTATTCCTTCAAATCCGCGGTGGTCCTATGAGAGCCATCAGGCCGGACTTATAGATTACCGACCGCCGCTTTCCACTCACGAGATATTAATGGTAGAAACTGAGAATAAGGTGCCCTCATCGTCACAGTTCCCTGGGTTGTAAATCAACTTTTGTTCTAAACTGCGACATCTGAACACACCTGTGATCATGGGAACATTGGATACGTGGCCGCGTATGACAGAATGTTGAGGAGGCTCCGTCAGGAACACCCCATCGACACGAGGCAACCAGGCCAGCACGAGTCCCTGCGGGGGGCGAATGCGCCAAACCATTCAAGGAAGGTATGAAAATTGCTCTTACCTGGTACGCAAAGAAGTTTGGTGACTCGTCCATCGCTTTCTTGAATGTATTATACGGAACTTCTCGGAGACAGTTCAAGGTATCGCTGGAGCCCTTACAGCCTGTCTTTTCAACCATCAAGTCAAAATACTGTTGACCGTGTTCGATGTCGCCCACAGGGATTGGTCCCCCAGACTGCATGATGGCGCCACGGAACAACCCCTGTTGATTTCCGTTGTTCGTCAGCATGTGCAAGGCCACCGAAATCGCGCCCGCGCTTTCTCCCCAGCTGCTCACATGTAAGTTGATGCGGCGGAGTGTGATAAGGGTGACTCACATCGTCACTTTCGTGGGGTCACCACCGAACTCAGAGATGTAAGTTTGCACCCACCGCAACGCGAGGCGCTCTTGGAGGATATGAGCGAATAAGCCTGGGTAAGAGTGCGAACGACTTACGATCTTGAAGGCCCAGATTCCCGACCTTCGCATTTTTAACTTCTTTTCCGGGCATGAATCCAAAAGCTACCAGAGTAGAACATCAGGAATTGAGCACACCGAGGGGACGTCACTCAGCATACCAGAGAGACTGACAAAGATTTCAGGGAAGCGTCCGACACATGAACGAAGAATCTTACCGGTAGTTCATGCTGACATACACAACCGGCTGCTTGAGATCGAGAGACCGAGAGACAATGCTCCCGCCATCATACCTGCGAAGATCAATCTTGAGCTGCTGAGCGGTGTTATAGGAGACAGAGTGGGGACATACGTGGCGGTTCCACCAATTTCAAACCCACCCCCGAAAATCCACTTGAATCAGAATGTACTTGAATATGACAGCATGTTGAGGGTAAGAAAGAACGTACGACAACAACCGGAAGCTTGGAGCCGGGATTTGCATCTGTCGGCTTCACAACATTTATGGTTAAACCTTAATTATAGAATCGCTTAGCTCGGGCCGGAGGGAGGTGACATATCCCTCACAGTCCTCATCTGCCGGCGTTATGCCTCGTACAGTCGGTTCACAACCCTCCCGACGGCTTTGACCACTTGCGAGTCGAGCCCGTTTGGAAGGGTCATAGGCTGTTGTGGGCATGACTTTCCAAATGCCTGAGCGTAATGCACGCCCTGATATGGCGGAAGCGGTTGAGGCTGTCGTAGACGCAAATCACCGATACTGTGTACAGGGTTTACCGAAAGTTACGTCGAAGACACTGGAGCAAATACTCACGGCGGTTTTGCGAAAGGAATTCCCAGGAAGTGGTCGGTTGCTCCTTTCGCACGCCAACAAAGTTCGCATCGTCGAGATGAACTTCTGGGGTGGGGGCCGATTCAAGTTGCGATGCCGATTCGCCGTCGCACATCAGATCTGTGAGCACATGAGCGGTGGAGTCTTGTACCATGAATGGCTCCATAGGCGAGGCAAGAGCGGAGAGTACCCGCCCCGCCAACAGGGCCAAAGTTGCGCGTTTTGCTAGCATGGTGAACGAGATCCCTCTTCGAGACAATGCGTAGGGGAGCTTCGAGAGGTGATTTAGGATTATATGCTCCCAGATTGACACAAAGAACGAACTTGAAAACGAGGGTCTGCATAGTATCCGGAAGGCAGAACACATTCAACTCGGAACAGGTTTGGCAATAATTCGGTTCATGGTATGTACCAGGAACATTACTATAGGCTCTTAGGTTAACCACGAAATGCGAGATAGTCTGGATCGTTGCCCTGAATTTTTGGCGTGATTATTGAGCAAGTTGTCAACCGTTCAGTAAACTTGCTCAATGACAAGCCGCCTGGCGGAGTATTATGGAAGATGTGGCAAAATCCAGCATTCCTGGGGCCGAAGAAGCACGCTCGAAGCCTTTTAGAGACCTCAGTCTCCGTGATTGTCAGGATCAGGTATTGTCGATCCAATGGTGATCCTGGTCGGGACAGAACCGTCATAGTAAGAAGCGCGCGGGAGCTGATTATATCACGCGATCACGAGTTGTAGGTTTACTGCACTGTAGTAGGAACCTGTCACTTCTGTGCTGTTTCTCATCCCCAGTGAAGCGGATTTCGTCATACTCTGTGCACCTATATAGAGTGATTAAAGCGCTGGGTGGGGATGGTGATTCATCGGGATGTAATCTTCGTGGGGCCATGATATCCAGGAGAGAATTCAGCAATGCGTTCTTGTTTGCTGCGCAGCATCTGAGTTTGATCCTATATGTGTAAGGTGAGTAAAGGCTGATGATCTGCTGCATAGAAAAAACCACAATGGACTTTGTGATGAAGGCCTCGACCCTAGCTTGACTCTTCCCAGCATTTAAAGGTCGCAAGAACACCTTTTGCAATGTGCTGGACTAACTGGACTTGTAACTACTCCCATCCAGCGCCAACGCGACGTTGACGACAGACCTTCAAGAGATGGAAGAAACTTTGTACATCGAGGGTCCTGTATCCTGAGGCGCACGTCAATGGAAGTCACATTTCGATTCGCTACAGTATTCGCCCCATTGCGTCATCCCTCACAAGCGCGCGATCTGTCCCCGTGACGTTTGAAAAGTCCCACGTTTCCCGAAATCATGTTGTACGTCGTATGCCCCCATTTGTATAGCACATTTCATTGATAACGACTAGAAATGCCTCTCAAGGATTGATAACGAGCAAAAATTCATGATCACTGGCTTCACCGTACGTCCACAATGGGGCCGAGACTGGTTGAATATTCAATTCCATCCTTATTTTTGGCTAAATTCACTGATGGCGTTGGATGATTTGGGATACGAGTCGCTTCGTTTTCACAGTTGAAGGACAATTTAAATGCCCATGCTTCATTCGCTGTTGTTCGGTCTCTATTTCTTGTAGGCTGTTCGCCTCGAATTAGTTTCATTTGATCTGCTTCTGCCTCAATTCTGCCCGTCATCCAAACTATCTAGGGTACCCCTCGAATGACCTGGGAGACGTTAACACATGCCTACACTATCATTGTAATCCCGATCTCCACTTGATGTAGAACCGTCTCCTGCATGCTTGATGCGCTGCCATGCTCCATTTACAAAATGGGGGTGGAGGGTGGAGGTGCAAAGTTTATGAGTATGGATTAATGTGGCCAAAATCCCGCCGTGATCCTTACGGACGCCATCATGGCCCACGTACTGCATGCGACTAGCTCTCTTTCGCCGAACTGATCTCGTCAAAACCACTGTTGGATCCCAATACTCCTTGAAACTGGTTCGGGGCGCGCTTTCAATTAGGTGTCGATATCGTGCCGTCCACTGGCAGTACCCTTGAAATGCCTATTCCAAGTTGTGCTGTCTTGGGGCTGGTCAGGCATAGGAATTCTTTCTTGATCAAGTATGCTTCCGGGCTGACACAAGTAAACGATATCTGCACTGTACTTTGCACGCGCTCATAGATAACACGAAATGCATGCAAGAAACTTCGGACAAAAGAACTGAAGAACGTGATTGACAAATCTCGAACACGCTTGATTGCTGAGACATGTTTTAGTACAATCACATATTTGCTTTGCGTATTTGTCAAGACCGGCGGCTTTGCTAGGCCCGAGCCACGTGCTCAGAGTGCTTATTGGGAATGCGTTCCACTCACTCTGTTGAAGGATTAGCGCTACGTCACACATGATGCTGTCAATGACTACAGCCAAGTTAAGCAGGCAATTGTTCATCCCATCTTGAAGGTGGCAACATTCAAAAAATGATTCCGCAACCATAAATGGCAACATACATTATTTCTCACGCATGTGCCAGTGGGATGGGACAGCTGATCGGTACGGAAATGCCGAACATCTCAAATGAATTACAAGCCCGAATGGTCGGACGTTGTCGCCCGCGGCGTCACGGTAAACCCGTATTCGCGGACGAAACGCCAAGGCGGAAAGCCTCGAGAAACTCGTGAGGTAAATGTGTGAGTAGAACCGGTGGCATGCTAAAAAAACGGGGAGAAAGCTGGCCCGAACCCAACTGAACAAGAAGCATACAGGGGAGATTACGCGGCTCGTATTCCACTGTCTGTGACAACCCCGCAAAACAAGTACTCCATAGCACCCCAGAAAGTAACACCAGGCACAACCATGTTGATAAGGTCGTGGAGACGATGCATGCAACCCGAGCTTCAGCCAACAAAATGTTCGCCAAATGGTTCGTCCGTCTTCTACGCCATCCGCGCTGTACGTGCCCTTCCTCAATCTCAAGATCTCAAACACCAAGCGCCGCATCGCCTGCTACTAGTGCGGTCACGGGCGTCCCAACCATCACGCCGGCGACACCTGTGGCAAGTCCAGTGGCCGGGTGGCCCCTCGCAAATACCACTACCACCAGTGCCAACCTGGCGTCCGAGCGAAATCTGTTGGGCATCCAGAGATCACAGTACTCAGTCTCCGTGATTGCCAGCGCGACGTGTGGTCGGTCCAATGCTGATTGGTCGGGACAGAACCGTGAACTGGTTTAGAAGTCTGATTATATAATCGTTCACGAGTTGTATCAACTGCGAATGTTGTTGACCTTGAAGAACATTATTGTACAGTATATCCACGCGCTCATAGATAACACGAAATCCATGGAAGAAAGTTCGGACAAAAGAACTGAAGGATTTGGTTGACGAATCTCGAACAAGGCTTGCTGAGACGTGCGGAATGTCTCAGTTGACCAGCTCTACAATCACGTATTGTCAAGATGGGAATGGGCTTTGTTATGTGTCGAAGAATGTTGGCCGATTAGGCCGATCATTAGGCCCGAGCCGCGCTTAGACTCGTAACTCAAATCGGAACGCGTTCCACTCATTCTGTTGAAGGATTAGCGCTACGTCACTCATGATGCTGTCAAAGACTGCAGCGAAGTTAAGCAGGCAACACGTTCGTGCTGGTCATCATTGTTCATCACACCTCGGAGACACTAGCAACATTCAACAAGTGATTGATAGTAATTCCGCAACTGTAAATGGCCCATTGCGCTCAACCATGCTATGTCCACACGCCATATTTCAGACTCTGATTGGCTGTTCAAGTTCTGTCAGAGCGCGAGCGCTAAGCTTTTTGTAAGACTTCCGTACGCGAGTAGTCTCGA